>CM032464.1:25928254-25960541 GCA_019059595.1 Marasmia exigua | reverse complement strand
GGAATTATACGCAAATATGAAGAAGAAAAAGAACTATTAAGGACAGTCATAGTAAAACCATTTATTTATGCAAATCAATTTGTATATTAATATGTGTAACAAGTACAATCATTTATAGAAAAGTAATTAATAAACATTAACACGTATAATTACGTGATTAATAGAAAAAGAAAATAAGGGCATTCGGCACAAGTATCGAATAGCGCTCTCTGATTGGTGCAAATGGCCGGTTGCTGTCATGTCGCGCACTAGCGCCAAATTGTATAGTGCCTATTTTCACGATAAAAGAATATGAAGTATTATTTAACATGTTAAGTTATAATATATGATGTTGAGTATTGAAGCTTGAATACATAATTTTTGAGGAGCTTGTATTGAAGCTGTAACACGTAATATGGTGATGAGTTACAAATTTCGTGGCTGAGTTAGTAAATTAGTTTGCAATGTATAAATCAGAAGGACAAGGAAAATTAATTGTTGATATTGACTTGACGCTTTCTTTAACATTTTTAGTTGGCGTTGTAAAGAAGATGAATCAGTTAGTTAAAGGCTATGTCAAATTCCCGGTGCTTAGTTAGTAAATTAGAAATTTGCGCGCGTGGCCAAATAAAAATTCTGTGGCCTTGTTTATTATTTCTCATACATAAGTATATTGTATAATATATTTTGACAGCCTCGTTGACGCAGTGGGTAGTACGTTGCACAATAAAGCAACGGCTGCGCTTGTGGTCCCGGGTTCGATCCCCGGGTCGGGCCAAAATATGTACTGAGTTTTTCTATTAAGATATACTTAGAGTCGGCCCGGAGTCTGAAAGTTGGCGGCCTTGTACCCCCGTGCCTCGGAAAGCACGTTAAGCCGTTGGTCCTGCGCCCGATCCCTCCCCGATTGTGTCACACTGGTGTCCCTGTCCCATCAGAATATGAGGGCAAGGGAATAGAGAGTGTACTTTTGTTTGCGCACACACTTGAGCACTATAATATATCGTGCGTAAATAAATAGCCGGCTAATCTAAGGCGCGCCTTAGCCGATATCAGTAGGAGGATATTATTATATTTTGTACGTTAGGAGGCGTATGTTTTATCTACTGTAAAGTAAATTAAAGTATCAGTCTATAAACAGTCCCACTGCAGGGCAAAGGCCTCCTTCATAGAAATCAAGTCATTACTACTATGATGGGATCAGGCTTAATCTCCACGCTTGCCAAATGCGGATCGGTGATCACAAACCCGAGCTACGTTCGAAAAAATCGAAACATCCTTCTTACTCGACCCCAGGACCCTGAGATCACGACCCGGTACTTAAACCACTAGACCAACAGCGCGTTTTTATTTTATTTATCTAATGTATAGCTTAAAAAACCTCCTTAGGTACTCCGTAATACGAAAACTTGAAACAAAAATGTAACTTGGTACGTTTTTTGTTCCAACCGAGTGATAATCCCGGGACTGCCGCAGTTTGCATGCCGAGCCAAAATAAGTTTCATCATATTTTACTAATTCATAGTAACACCAAAACTTTGCCTCTCTAGTTTCCGCCTGCGGGTTTGCCCTTGGAATTTAATTTCGAAGAGACTTTGTTTACTTTTCCTTGGGGAACTGAGCTGATATGTGAAGTAAGGAAAGCGCCACCATTTTTTTAAGTTACAGGAGATTATTTATTTATTATAGAAGATTATGTATGATAGGAAAAACAGTCTGTAGATTACATGTGTCTGTAAACATGAATCTCAAATTTGAATGTTAAGGTGACGGGTAGGGCACTTGTAGGTAAAACCTGCTTTTTGTCTAATCAGACATTGGCAATATTGTGACACTGATTTGAATTTAATGTATGTACTTTGTTTATAATAATATATCATGTTTGACTGTCTCCATGTGACCAAGATACCATGTATACTTAAACCTATTAAATACAACTAGGTAATTATTTGGATACTCTAGCGGCTATTATTCCGGCTTTTTTCCACTGCGTCCTTCCTCTGCATCAGAAGCACCCTAGCGACGCCAATAGATTTTAATTTTTAGCTACTAAACCGGATCTATTTTAAACAATTTCGGAGTTGCAATCTGTCGGCAAACACTTATACAACATTTTGATGGTTATTAAATAACCATCAAAATGTTGGGTCCGTTTTTGTTCCGTAAAAGTTTATTCACGCATGCATGCATCAATTTTTCGCGTTTAATAGCTAAAAATTAAAATCTATTGGCATCGCTAGGGTGCCCTACCTGTCACCTTAATGGTGACTGAAACGAGCTTTTCAAGGGACTGCTTTGGTAAGTCTAGACATAATTATGCTATATTTACAAAAGAAAAGTATTAAATGCATATATTTGTAATCCCACTGTTGATTCTGATATCCCTAACACAGTTGCTTGAGCTACCTATCTCGGAGTCAGATCAATGTATGTGATGTTGTAGCTCAAGTACCTGTGTTACGGATGTCAGAATCAACAGTGGTACTTATTACAAATACTTACTTACTCCACTGGCTCAGTGACCCGAACGAGTTTTGTCCTCCGAAACAATAGAACGCCACTTTGATCGATCCTGAACTTGTCGCTAGTCACCGGCCTGAAGTTCTCGCAGATATTACAAATATATACATATAATACTTTTCTTTTGTAATCATCATCATCATCATCATCATCATCATTTCAGCCAATAGACGTTCACTGCTGGACATAGGCCTCCCCCAATGTTCTCCACACAGATCGGTCCTGTGCCGCCCGCATCCAAGGGGTGTAAGGGGTCCCGCCCAATATCTAACGGGGCCTAAGTCAACCTCACCTGCACGTGGCGCACCCTGCTGCACAACAGACGAGGCTCTGGCGTTCCCCACCAACCCGCACTGGGCCAGCGTGGTGAGTGTAGGCCCAAACCCCCCCTATGATTTACCGACGATCTGGTGAAGATCGTGGGAATCCATTTGTAAACAAATACTTATAATACATAGAAAGTATCCAGACCAATACAAAAAGACATGTTAATGCACACAAATGTTTGTATTGTAGCGGGGATCGACCCCACAGCTCTTGCACCAGAAGCAGCGTTCACTACCACTGTTCCAAACGGGTCGTCAGCTACGAGTACTTCACGGCGGTTAACAGTAAGGCCGGTACATTGAATAGGGAATTCTTCTCAAAGGGCCGTCACCACGGTCACTCTTGTCAAGCTAACCCATTCAAGCTGAAGCGAGGCTCTCCAATAGTCAATATTAAATAGAGAAATCAAAGAATTGGTTTCGCATTAAGAACGTTAAAATTTAAACCTGTTTTTTTATGTGATAGGTGGCAGACGAGCAGACAGATCACCTGGTGGTAAGCAATTGCCGCCGCGCATGGAAATCTGCGACACCAGTGGAGTCACAAGTGCGCTGCCAACCTTTAAACCCCCCTACCCCCTGGATTGGGTCCCCTGTACCCTCACTCACGCAGCGAAACACAGCACTGTGCTGCTTTCACCTTTCTGAAAGTAGATGATCAAATTCAATCAATCCCACTGAACCTTCTTTTTAACCGAGTTCAAAAAATAGGAGGTTCTCAATTCGACATGTATATTACTAAAGTTTCCGAAAAATACGTAACCGTAGACAGAATATTCTTAATACATAAGTAAATAAGTTTAGTATGAAAAAACAGTGTAATTTGCAAAAAAAAAAGCAGGAAATATAACGCTTTAACCCTTGGAGAGGCATAGCATTTGAAATTTAGAGGAGGAAATGCGGAAAGTGGGGCTTAGAATCGAAACACACGGGCTGGCGGTTTGAACGTGCTTGCTTTGGTTATAGTCGGTAGAAACGCATCGTGATGGCAATTCAAAGGTTTTTATGCAAGAGGCGACAAACGTGCAAACTTTTAAGCAATAAATAAATAAAAATACGTTTATTGTTTACTCATAAAACAAAACAGGGCATGCATCTGTGAATACAGAGCGGTCGCTGATGCATTTCCAACCTTTTACTACCTTGGTGGCGCAGGTGGTT
Source organism: Marasmia exigua (assembly GCA_019059595.1). Classification (NCBI taxonomy): domain Eukaryota; kingdom Metazoa; phylum Arthropoda; class Insecta; order Lepidoptera; family Crambidae; genus Marasmia; species Marasmia exigua. The sequence goes on along the minus strand of CM032464.1, from coordinate 25,956,555 downwards.
AGTTGGTCGCACTTTGAAGCAACGGCTGCGCAAGAGATCCCGGGTTCAATCCCCGGGTCGGGCCAAAAATGTGTAGGTACCTATGATTTCGTTAGGAAATTCTTACTGTTAGTCCGGAGTCTTGTAGTTAGCGGTAATGTGCCCCCGTGCCTCGGAAAGCACGTTAAGCCGTTGGTCCTAAACCCAATCCTTGTATCTTATCAGAATATGAAGGTTTGGTTTCAAATGTCAAAACTGATCTATAAAACCGCTTTAGCTAGCAAACGCTTATTGAATGTTTATGAATAAAGCCGTAGATTCCATCTCATTTTATTTCCTACTAGAGCGGGCCCGTCCCAACGATCCCCCCGCGAGTCGCCTACCCACTTGTGTGCAATTTGTCCAAGCAACGTCGCAAGGGCCCTCGCAGCGAAACTAAACTGAACTAGTTGCGAGCGAATAACCAGGCTTTTCAGAGTCTTTTTGCGCCGAAACTAGCCTGAGTACTGATGACGTCAGACATTATTTGTCAGCAGAGTGGGCTGTTTTGAGACGAGTTTTAAATTACGGGAGTTTTTATGACCTGGGTAGTATGAGGCGGGTATTGTGTTGCACAAGACCTGCATTAAAAGTATCTCCTCTCATTTAATTTATGATTTGACATTTAATTTATAATTTGATATAATTTATAATTCAATTTAATTTATAATTTAATACTTCATTTGTATATTATTGTGTTAATTATCTCTTGAGCTTTTAGGCATACATCATTTTGGACTACAATCTCGTTATGTACAATTTCATGCTACTAAAATAAGTCTCATTGATTGTAACCTGTTTTGTGTGCTATGATAATAAATAAATAAATTTCCGTTACGTATTGGTTGAGTTATTTGTATCTATCCTACACGGAACATGAATAGAAATAGAACAATTGTATTTTTTCTTCTCTTCTCAATTGAAACTCTTTATCAATATTTAAAAAGAGTAACTACTGAGTTCTTGCTGATGTCTTCTCAGTAGATATCGACATTCCAAACCAGCGGTAGATGATATGATGTGTACCTATTTTGACATTCATAAGTGTTCTGTATGGACCAAAATTGAATAAAGATTTTTTTATCTCTATTTTTATCTTAACACATTTATCAATACGGAACACCCATCAGTTTTAAAAATACTATTTGGTACAAATAAAAAGCAATTAAAAATACATACAAAACAAAAGAAAAATAATAATGTCCAGGCAGTGCCAAATGATGTGTTTATGAGTTATGACGTCAAATATATATGACCTTAAAATGGCCTAGACAAAGAACATCGAAGGACAAAAGTTTATGATACAGCCCGACCACGCTGAATTGGCAGTGGGCTGATAACCACCTAGGGTATGTTTTCAAAAAACAGAACATCAGATTATGTGCGTTAAGACGACACTGAGATCTCACTAGCGCCGCTTATCGATTTGTATTAATTGTGACGAATTTAGGATATTGTTGAAAAAAATGGGCAATGAGATTCTAAAAAAAAGTATTTGTGATTTTTTCAAGATATATCTGCAATGTATATGTTGCAATAATTACGATTATCTATAAACAATTTAGTACAATTCATCCAATATCTCAAACATTGACCTGATTTCATGCTAAGTCGCTCAATCACTTGTGTTACGGATAGCAGACAACAGAGGAAATACAAAACAATTACCACGAAGAAAACCAAAAAATCGCAATCAAATCGCATTTAATCCAGTCCTTAAGTCTTAATTACAACGCTGCGCAAAACTCCCGAATCCTGACAAGAATAAAAAGTTCGGAAAACATTTCTGCACCAAAGTTGGCGGGAAATCCGAGCTATGTACGTACAATGTTTGCTAAAGCCTGAGGCGGAACTCATCGCCGCACAAAGCACTCAGCCGATTAGTTGGATCCAGTCTGAACTGCCGCAGACTAAGTAGCTGCTATAGTCCGGACACATATAAAGCATATATGAATATAGAAGGGAAGATTACGAGCCCGGACTATAATTATTTATTTTATTTATTTTTAGGATAGGTAATAGCTCAAACATAAAAAAATAACAATAACAAAAATATCAAAGAGCTATTGACAAGCTAACACATGAAAATGCGAATTTTGACTCTTAGTGAATCATAATATTGAGGCGTTAGATGCCAAGAAATATTATTACCTATTTTATAAATTCGTCCTTCCCAGGCAGCAGACACAGTAGAAAATTAATTATTTTTGGCTTTAAATTAAGGACTCTTGCCTAAATTTTACATTGAGTCTCTGCATACCTAGCTTTTAAGTTTTGTAATAAAGAGTATCTAACTAATTAGGTGTCTATTTAGGCAGAAAGCCGACATAACTGAAGTAATAATCTAAATTTAAAAACTATAGTTAAATCAAAATACTTTAAATTACAGATATTAATATTTTTGTTTGGACATGAAAAGCAAGACTACAAACTACCTAGGAAATAAACTCAAAAAATGCACTTCCTAAAAAGCCTGCATTTCCCCTAAGGATAGTAAAGTCACTGGTTGAGTCTGTGGAGAGCGACAAAGTAATTAGAATGAACTGGCCCCAGATCAAAGTTGACGCAATAGTCTGGACTACACATACTATACACTATACAGCGTGTATCTGTAGGACGGAAGATTCCGGGTCCGGACTATGCATGTCAAAATACTTTAACAAAACCGAATTTTAATACTACTGTCATTAGCTGTCCGATCTTTTGATTGAAATTTTCGACACAAGAGCTTTTTCTATAGTTTCGTAGAGAAAATGCATTAGCCCGTGAAACCCGACGGGGTGTGTGGGGCTCCCTCTGGCTTGCCCTTCTTTAGAAGACCAAGCATTTATCTGCAGATTTTCAAGTATCAATTTGATGTTTTAGTCCAAACTACATTTGTTTTTTACACTTGAAACGTGCTGAGCGAGATTCCTAGTCTGGACTTTAAACTACGAAATACTCTACTTAACCTTAAATTAGTTTTTTCTTTGCATGAAAGGCAGGGTAGCTCGTATAAAACCATTACTTAAATTGTATTACACCACTTAATAAAGTTATAAAGCAAAATCCAACTTGCTATTTACTTAGTTTCTTTAGTCCAATAGTCCGAAACAGACTACGAATATATCCTGACTGCCTCGGCGCAGTGGTAAATAGGTCGCACATTAAAGCGCCGGCTGCGTAAGAGGTCCCGGGTCCAATCCCGGGTAGGGCCAAAATTTGTTACCTATGTTTTTGGTAAGTAATTCTTAGTCAGCCCGGAGTCTGGAAGTTGGCGGTCTTGTACCTACCCCTGTGCCTCGGAAAACACGTTAAGTAATTGGTCCTGCGCCCAATCCCTCTCCGGTCCTATCCCGCTGGTGTCCCACCGGAATATGAGTAAAGAAATAGAGAGTGCACTCGTAGTTGCGCACACACTTGAGCACTATAATGTATCATGTGTACGTGGCTAGTCGTTGAGATTGGCCGCCGTAGCCGTAATCGGTTGGAGGATATTATTATATCCTACCTACGACTACACACTTTTTATTTTACACTTTATAGCTATTATTTCTGCCAGCAAAGACTACCACAGATGAATAAGTATGTACCTTTTCCGTTTAAAAGGTTGGTTGGCTAATTTGGCTGCTCTCACTCAGGCCATTAAAATAAAAATCAATTTGAGCGTATATTGTCTGCCGGCAGTTGAGTGCGCTCGTGCGCCACTCGAGGAGAGTGTGCTTGACTCGGACATGAAGAGGAGCTAATATTGACTTTTAAAAATGTTCTTTTTTCGGGAAAATGTTATATAAAATAAAAAATTAAAAAATCTTTTGCACAAGTTATCATAACATTATTGGTGTTGAGACGTCCCCAGTAAGTAATACAATACTTGTGTTGGGGCTGACTCGCTCCTTGCCAAGATTTGAGTAACATTAAGTACAATAAAATACATAAGGTTTTAGGAATAATGATGAATTTAAGTATTTAATTTAGAATATGAATAAATTAAGTCAATTCATTTCGTTTCATATTGAACATGTATTTAATTAAAATTAAAAAGGAAAAAAAAGTAATCATTAATAAATAAATAAATAATAATAAATATTTCACAACATCACATACATTGATCTGACTCCGAGATAGGTAGCTCAAGCACCTGTGTTATGGAAATCAGAATCAACAGCGGAATTACAAATATATACATATAATACTTTTCTTTTGTAAGTACATACTTATAATACATACAAACACCCAGACCAATTACAAACAGGACATGTTCATACACACAAATGTTTGTACTGTGCGGGGATCGAACCCGTAACCCTTGGACCAAAGGCAGCGTTCACTACCACGGTTCCTAACGGACATGCATGCATGAATAGGGCATGCATGGGTGTGTGGATGCATATACTACATATGTATATGCGGGTGTGATGGGTCCCAGTTGTTGCCAAAGGGCAGGGGTAATCTTGGATTTCCAATCACACGTTAGAGACTCGACGGATAATCCTCACCCTCATCTTGTAATTTTCAGTTGCGTCCAAAGCGTGAAGGCTTTGGACGCTTCGGAGCCTAGGGTACGCTTGGACCATGATACAGGATTTGGGGAGTCTGGTGATTGTAATCAATTGCTAATTTGCGTGTTTGGTGTTGTATTACAATGAATTTAAAATGTACCTAATCCAATTAGTCCCTACGACACTATACTTATTTTAAAGATTTGACAGTTTACACCTAGAGAACATAATATTTGCATGAAACAATTGTTAATGTATTAAATTGCGTAATCACCGTTATCTATTAAGCTAATCACTAATGACGAAACTAGTATACTGTTAATCTTGCTACACCCTAACAGGGTGCATGTATCTACTTACCTTACGAAACATCCTCGATGCCAATAAGATAGTTATTCCAATTTTATTTTGACAGTTGCAATAACTTTTTAATTTCATCATAATACTTATAATTTAATCTTAATTTCGTTCCTTTTTAACTTAATTTATTTAAATTCTTGTTAAATGTATAAAAACTTAATCAGTAGACTTATTAGATTTTAATCTTAATTTATCGCAATTTAATTTATAAAAGTAGCGAATTTATATTTTGACCAAGCTGTGTACGCTACTTTAGGATTACTGTCTAGCTTATTTGATTTTAATTTTTATATATTGTTTTTAATTGACTGTGATCTGTTTGCGTACCAAATTTAAATAAATTACATTTAAAGATCTGTTGACATTGTACATTATGCATTACTCAATAAATAAATAAATAATAATACAACCTGTTTCATAATTTTAAGCACACGCAAAGTTATTCAATAAACTTTTTTGGCCTAATTCACTAGGTTTTAATAATAATGTAAAGTATGTAACACTATTGTATCTAAAATGGCTGTTGTTTTTTTTATGACATAGGTGGCAGACGAGCAGACGGATCACCCTGATGGTAAGCGATTGCCGCCGCCCATGGACACCCGCAACACCAGTGGAAGTCACAAGTGCACTGACAACCTTTAAACTGTTGTCTGATATCTGTAACACAAGTGCTTTAAGCTACTTAGTACGGAATCAGGTCAATGTATGAGATGTTGTGAGAATTATTATTATTATTATTAACCTTTAAAATACGCTTCCCCCCGGATCAGGCCTCCGGTACCCTCACTCACGCAGCGAAACACAGCACAGTGCAGCTTCACGGCGGTTTTTATGATAAAAGGAGCAGACGAGCAGACTTATCACCTGATGATACATGATTATCGCCGCCCATAGATACCTGCAACGTCTTAGGAGTCACAAGTGCCTGCCGACCTTTTTAAAAAGGAGTATGCTCTTTTCTTGAAAGTTTGCAATCCGATCCGGAAAGACCGCAGGCGATCGTTTATTCCACAGATCGTTCACTATCGCACGCTGTAGAAATTTTCTTGAAAAACGCACAGTTGAAGACTGCCAACCATCTATAGATGATAGGCATGGAGCGATATACCAAATAAATAAAAAAAAATCCAATTTCCTTGGCGGTAGTACTAATAGGTACTACACTACTATTTCAGATTAAGAATCTTGCCTGATGATGAACAATAAGAATGCGGTTAACACAGGTAGTAACCCGATGCCTAGACGCTAAGCCCTCGTCCTTCGCCCGGGGAGGTCAAGGACGCCCAGCATATAGCACCGGGCATCAAGGACGTAAGGGCCTAATAGTGTTGCCGGTTATCGATAAATTCAATAAGGTAATAGTCACAATAATATCCTCCATCCGATTACGGCGACCGATCGTAATGATCAGCCACGTACGCAAGATATATTATAGTGCACAAGTGTGTGCGCAAACACAAGTGCACTCTCTTTTTCCTTACCCTCATATTCCGATGGGACGCTACTGTGACACGACCGGAGAGGGATTGAGCGCAGGACCAACAGCTTAACGTGCTATATAACGTCCAGATAAAGCCGTAGCAGCAAATGCTGAGGTTGGCCACCCCTTCTCTTATTTCTCACAAAATATGTATGTAATGTAATATGTAATGTATCAGCCTATAGAATGTCCCTCTGCAGGGCAACGTCCTCTATCATAGAAATCAAGTCATCGCTACTATGATGGGGTTAGGCTTAGTCACTACTCTTGCCAAATGCGGATTGGTGATCACAAACCCGAGCTATGTTCGAAAAATTCGAAACATACTTTTTGCTCGGCCCGGGAATCGTAACCAGAACCCCGAGATCACGGCCCGGTACTTAAACCACTAGACCAACAGGGCGTCGTAAAAAAAATGCCGAAAAAAATATGTATGTCCGTCCACCGTTAAATGTTTTCGCTGTTGTACGAGTATAGCAACAATCTATGCTTTGCATCTATTGATATGTTATGTCACTCTGTATTACTTGTATTTGTGTATTGTTTGTGGCCAATAAATGTATTTTCTTTCTCTTTTTCTATCTAATAATCACAATATTGAAGGAATGTAGTACCTCTATCATCATCTCTAGGGTGGTTTTCTCGGTTGCGTACAAAAATGTCGCTTCGAAGCTCGAGGTATGCTTTTTTTATGATATATGGGGCAGACGAGCAGACTTAAGCAGAGCGATTGCCGCCACTTATGAACACCCATGACACCAGTGCGCTGCCAACCTTTAAACTCCCCTTTATCCCGAATTGGGCCTCCGGTACCCTCACACAGCGAAACACAGCACAATTATTTTTCTCTGTTATAAATAAAAAAAACATGTTTCTACAATGGTACAAATGTAGCGAATATAATGAAGAATTAGCTTATGAAATATCACTTTGCTATGGGAAATATTTTTCAGGTTTTATTTTTTAATATTTTTAGATACCATTTAGTATTATTTTAAGATACTAAATTGAATTTATTTTTTTCTAACCGGCAGTTATTTTTAATTAATTTTCTAAGATTTTAGGTCGTGACGTCGCAAGTGCGTCAGGTGTTACCACATGCGGTTTTACCCCAAATCATGGGAAACAAAATACAAGAAAAAAAAGATATGCTTCCAAAAACCTTGTATAGGTTAACCAACGTTATACTTACTATTAGACGCTACTCATACAAAGCAACGCCATGATCTTGAGAACAAAATTCCTTTTAATCTGGGGTATTTGAAATCACTACCTGGAAATTTACGAACAACCTCAAACGTCAAATGTTAATAGGCGTGCTATCGCTATTTTTACTTTTTTATTACTATAGCAAGGACCATAACTTATATTCAGCCACCGCCAAGGGTCAAATGAAAGTTTTATTAAAAATATCCTACATGCTATTCTTTTAAAATATTTAAATAAGCACAAAAAAGGTACGAAACCAGTGTCTGTGGAATTTGTTGTATATTAAAAATAAATAAATATTTCACAACATCACATACATTGATCTGACACTGACTCTAACTGTGAGACGGATATCAGAATCAACAGCGGAATTACAAATATATACATATAATACTTTTCTTTTTGTAAATACATACTTATAATACATACACCCAGACCAATACAAACGGACATGTGCATGCACACAAATGTATGAACTGTGCGGGGAAATAAAAAAATAAAATATTGAATAAAATCCAAATAAAATGGTTTTCGATGTAGGACCTGTTTAATTTTTTTTCATATAGCTTCCCCAAAAACCCTTCGATAGTAATAAAGTTTGTCTTAAAATAAGAAAAACGAGGGGGATTAACGCAACGTTTATTATTCAGTATATTTATTGAGTACTTAAACATGACAACCACCAAAGACTGCGTACATTTATTGAGTACTTAAAGATGACCACCACCAAAGACTGCGTACATTTATTGAGTACTTAAAGATGACCACCACCAAAGACTGCGTAGATTTATTGAGTACTTAAACATGACAATCACCAAAGACTGCGTACATTTATTGAGTACTTAAAGATGACCACCACCAAAGACTGCGTACATTTATTGAGTACTTAAAGATGACCACCACCAAAGACTGCGTAGATTTATTGAGTACTTAAAGATAACCACCACCAAAGACTGCGTACATTTATTGAATACTTAAAGATGACCACCACCAAAGACTGCGTACATTTATTGAGTACTTAAAGGTGACCACCACCAAAGACTGCGTACATTTATTGAGTACTTAAAGATGACCACCACCAAAGACTGCGTACATTTATTGAGTACTTAAAGATGACCACCACCAACGACTGCGTACATTTATTGAGTACTTAAAGATGACCACCATAAAAGACTGCGTACATTTATCGAGTACTTAAAGATGGCCACCACCAAAGACTGCGTACATTTATTGAGTAATTAAAGATGACCACCACCAAAGACTGCGTACATTTATTGAGTACTTGAAGATGACCACCAATGCTACAGCATCCGTAGTCACAAGTGAACTAACCTGAGCGACTGACTGTTCGCGTCAAGTTAATCCGCGTTGTAATTTAGTAGGTATAGTTATGATGCAACGCGTTAATCTAAAAAATAAACTTAAGTAACTAAATTGTTGCCCAACTCTTTCTGCTAGTTTTTATTAAGACCAGTCTGGAAAACTCCTCCGGAAATCGAAGAGCAAAGTTATTGGAACGCTTAATAGGCTACTGGTTCAGAGGAAATTGTTCAGCTTTTCTTGGCGATAGAGGAAAATCGTGGATAGTTAATTATTTTGTTGACTGGAAAGAAACATGTTCTAGATTTTAACAGCATTATAATATCCTCCAACCGATTACGGCTACAGCGGCTAATCTCAACTGTTAGCCACATACGCAGAATATATGATTATAGTGATCAAGTATGTGCGCAAACACAAGTTCACTCTATTCCTTTACACTCATATTCCGATGGGACACCAGCGTGACACGACCGGAGAGGGATTGGGCGCAGGACTAACGGCTTAACGTGCTTTCCGAGGCAAGGGGGTACATGACCGCCGACTTCCAGACTCGGGGCTGACACTAAGAATTTCTCACTGAAAACTTAGGTACACATTTTTGGCCGGACCCGTGGATCGAACCTGGGACCTCTTGCGCAGCCGTCGCTATAAAGTGAGACCCACTAAGCATCATCTGACGACCCGTTTGGAACAGTGGTAGTGAACGCTGCCTTTGGTCCAAGGGTTGCAGGTTCGATCCCCGCATAGTGTTAGGACTCGCACTGGTACTGCTGATAATTGGCCAAGAAAAGACGTTGATCCGATTGAATGTATCGTATATTTATCAATTTACATTTTTTATAAATTTTCTAACACATTATTTTGCTCTGACAGTTCTGATAGCTCTGACTTGTTAAATTCTTATTTTTAAACGTAAGAAAGAATGAGGTTTTATTTGAATAAATCCTCAACATGCCCCCCCACAATGGACAGCATGAGGCCTGTCCATTACAAAGAACTCCTAAAACTACATACTACAAGGTCATAAATATTTACAAATTTAAATCAGTAAGTTGTACTACATTTAAAATAACAAAAGATAACATCTCTGAACTAAAATAAACAATAAACTTTATAATTAAAACTGACTAATTTGATATTGGTAGAATACATATTTTTGATATTGGTCTTTGGATGACGTTGGCCTTTGTCTGAATACTGACCACACGTGTGACGCCATCACGACCACTATGCTTTTCAACTATTCTACCCATGAGCCAACGTCTGGGAGGCCAGTTGTCCTCCTAAATTAAAACTAATCCTTACATAACATATTTGGCTGTGGTATCAGAGACCTCCATTAGGGTGTAACTATTAATTATCTATATCTTTAAACCATTTACACCAGAAACACTAACAATCGTGGAATCAATTGCCACCTAGCTAGATAATAAATGTATATTAGATTCTGTATAATAAGTATAATCTAATCAGGCGCAGCTGTATAGGCTACCTTCGATGTACTGCAAAAATCATGACGTTCACGAGTCTGATCTTTATTCAAAGTGCCTATCCAACGAAGAATTCTAACAAAAGTAAATTTAAGTAACACATCTCGGTAAGTGCAGATTTTATATTCTAAAGCTTCTAATATCAATTCATCGTAAGTCATGCTTGATGGCCTTAACTTTTGAATGAATATTTTGCTATAATTGTGAAAGTAGTTGACCATATTAACAGATCGTATAATTGTCCTATCATTAATTTGAATTTTGTTCTTTTTGTTTTTACAGGTCCAGACGTCGTCGCAGAAAGATTCACCGAGTACCAGAAACCATCTGAAACAGTATCCCAGGTAAGTCTTAATATTTTTGCTAAGCTTTTTGCTTTTTCATATAGCTTTTTGTCATTACTTTCATCTTCTAACATTTGTTTTATTTGTATGTCTTTTATTTCAATATGCTTATTTTCAATGTCCGTATCTGTAGATCTGTAATGCTTGTCTGACTCGCTTTCTCTCTTTTTTATATCCGATAGTAACTCCTTACTATTGCTATTCCATTTCTGTAGTTCGAATCCACCTTTTAGAAGCATCTCCTTCATTTCTTTGTAGAGTGCTAATCCGTTTCCAACATCATTGCATCCAGTCATCAAATCATCCATGTAGAATGAATTATCAACCTTTGGGGACGCCATCGGAAAGCTTTTGGCTTCATCGTAACTGACTTGATTTAATGCTCTTACCGCCAAGTAGGGAGCGCATGCAGTTCCGAAAGTAACAGTCATTAATTCAAAATCTTGAATTTCACTTTCAGGGTCTTCGCGCCATACGATACGCTGGAAGACTGCATCCTCTTCGGCGATCAGCACCTGGCGATACATTTTAACGATGTCAGCAACAAGTACAATGGAATGTTCTCTCCAGCGCAAAATCAAGTGACGTAAATCTGGCTGTAGCTTGGGGCCTATCAATAGAGAATCATTTAACGATACTCCATTGTTGTTCTCACTCGAAGCATTAAAAACTACGCGCACTTTTGTCGTTGCTCTGTCCTCTCGGATGACGGCATGATGCGGTAGATATACTGCTTCATCCCTTTTCGATTCGTTCTCCATTACTGGTCTCATGTGACCTAGTTCTAAATACTCGTTTATCACTTCAATGTACCTCTTTTTTAATTCCATATTCTTCGACAATCTCTTTTCTAACGCTCTGAATTTCTTTATAGCTATTTGCCGAGAATTACCACCCACACAAGTAGGCTTACGCTCTCGTAATGGTAATTTGACGACATAACGACCCTCGGGTGTCCTCTTCGTTGTACTGATAAAATAATCTTCGCACTTTTGTTCATCTTCTGTCCACATCTTCTTCGTACTACTTGCTTGTTCTTCTATCTCCCAAAATCTTTTCAATATGTCGTCTTCATTTATCTTTGTGTGCATGGTTACAATATGATTTATTCTAGGTAAGTTATTGTCACTATTGACAAGTACGCCAGAAAGTATCCAACCAAAGGTAGTGTTTTGTGCGATTAAGGATCCAGTTGGACTTCTCTTAATTCCTTCTTTTAATATGCAGCTGTACACGTCAGCACCGATCAGAATATCAATTTTATTAGATATGTTGTACTGTGGGTCAGCTAATTGTAAGTGGTGTAACTCTACCCAATCAACCGACTGTATATGTTTCTCTGGTAAATTCGAAGTGATACTGCTTAATACAAACGCCTTAATAGGGATTTTAATAGATGGGTCAATTCGAGATTGGATCATAAAATGAACTACCCCCTTTGAAACGATTGATTTGTTCTCACCTAAACCTGAAACGACACCATGGATTGGTGTTTTCTTCAATTTTAAGAGCTGCACGGTGGCTTCTGTTATAAAACAAGCTTGTGAGCCCTGATCTAGTAAAGCCCGAACAACCCGAAATTCACCTGACCTAGACTCAGCATTTATTAGCGCGGTAGCCAACAAGACCTGTTTAGATTTCCCTATTTTGTCAGTAGAAAGACATGTGACGATATGGGAATCATTGTTGTCAGCTGGACTTGAATTAGGTGAATCAGTTGTGGCAAACGATTTAACGTTGTCAGCTCCCGTTGATGAAGAGTGTAGCAGTGTGTGATGGCGTCGTTTACAAAGTTTGCAAGTAGCAGGGTTTTTGCATTCATAAACAGTGTGATTACCCCCTAAACAGTTAAAGCACATCTTATTCTTTACTACAAATTCCTTTCTCTTATCATAAGAAAGTTTCTCAAATTCCTCACAAAAGCAAAGCTTATGCTTTGCAGAGCAAAACTCACAACGTAAATTGAACAACTTGTTCGTTGCTAGCAGTGATTTAGTATTAGTAACTGGCTGAGCCAGTGGTCTTTTGGACTCCAAACACTCTAATGCTCTGAAGCGAGTTTCTATAAACTCATTAAACTGCTTGAGTGTTGGCAATTCGTTACAATCATGGCTAGCAACGCTTAACTCCCAGTGTTTTCTTGTTTCAGGGTCAAGTTTAAAAGTAATTAAGTGAATTATTATTATATCCCACGAACTGACATCTACATTTATATTTCTTAAGGCACTCATACAATCCGAGGTGGTGTCCAACAGTTCCTTCAAACCTGTAGCAGACTCAAAATTCAAACGTCTTTGACTAAATAATCTTTTTAGTATACAATTTGCCAAATATTTCTTGTTATTGTATCGTTTTTCCAGAAGTTCCCAACATTGAGTGTAATTTGCTGCTGTTATAGGGGTATGCCGAATCAACTGTTCGGCCTCTCCTGTAAGGTGGCTCTTTAGGTAATGTAATTTTTGCACGTCATCCAGAGACTTGTTTTTATCAACTAGTGATACAAACAAGTCCCTGAATGTAGGCCATTCGGAATATTTGCCGGAAAAGTATGGAATCGTGATTTTAGGTAGTTTCACAAAGGAACTGGAAGACTCCACCTCTTTTGTATCTTTTGGTTTAGTGAGTTTGCTCTGCTGGACTAACTTGTTCAATTCAGTCTTCATACAAGTTTTATATAAAATATAAGACTCCTCAGTCTTATCAAAAATATCCTCAATTGCATAAAAACTTTTCTCTATTTCAGCGGGAGAATGATTTTCATGCAGCCTGGTGTGATTTTTAAAAAATAAAGACCAATTTCGTTCTAAGGTTTCCAATCTGGTTTCTATGTACTCTATGGTTATTCTGTCTTTAGGGCTCTTTTTTGAAATTAACCAAACCTTTATCTATAGACTTTTGCAACTCTTTTTGTACATTGAAAATGCTCTCCATATTTATGAATTTTCTAAAATTTAGACGGCCTAAAAAATAACCAAAGAGTACTAGCAAACCAAAATACAATATCTAAAATAAAAACTTTTTCTAAAACTAAAATGTCCTTGTACTAAAAAACTACTTTCTTCAATGTTTTTGTCTTCCCATTAATCCAATACGAAAATATCTGAACACTTTAAACTTGCTGAAAAACTGTAATTCTTCTTTATTCACAACATAAAAATTGTACTTACAATTTGCACTCCACTTTTGTCACAAACCTCGTTGATTGTACTACTTTATTGGGTAGGTAGACCTGCCCGGACTCGCGCTGACAACCAGCAGCGTCAATACCCAACCAACGGTCAGCTTTCCTTCGATATCTCTCTCTGGCTGGTCTTGGTCGCCTGCACCGCTGAACTTTACTTGCACTGACACGGTGCAGAGCAGAGCCTCTGGTCTTTTTGAATATCCGTCTCGGAGGACCTTTGTTAGGACTCGCACTGGTACTGCTGATAATTGGCCAAGAAAAGACGTTGATCCGATTGAATGTATCGTATATTTATCAATTTACATTTTTTATAAATTTTCTAACACATTATTTTGCTCTGACAGTTCTGATAGCTCTGACTTGTTAAATTCTTATTTTTAAACGTAAGAAAGAATGAGGTTTTATTTGAATAAATCCTCAACACATAGTACAAACATTTGTGTGCATGAACATCTCTGTTTGTATTGGTCTGGGTGTTTTCTATGTATTATAGGTATGTATTTACAAAAGATATATATTATGTATATATTTGTAATTCCACTGTTGATTCTGATATCCGTAACATAGGTGCTTGAGCTACTTATCTCGGATCAATGTATGTGACGTTGTGAAATATCTATTTATTTATTTATCATATCATGAAGTATTTATTGCCAGTTATGTGTAAGAAAGAAGGTAACAAGCTGTCAAATTTCCTCAAGTGATAATGAACCAAACGTGTTTGACATTTAGGTGAGAGTTTATTGAAGAAATTTGACAGTTTTGTTTATTTTAACCTTAACTTATTATTTCTATTTGAGTTTAATTATTTCAAAAACAGCAGAGAGCGTCATAAATTAAAAGTATAACTTAAATAGGTGGAGGATTAGGTAAACCGCTGGGGTTTAGTCGGGATGCCTCTGGTCGGCTTCTTGTTAGGAGAAGCCCTCGCCAGAGAAGAGTCCGACACAGCCCTCCTGCCCCAACAGGAGGGTATATGCATAAGGCGCGGCCAAAAACGGTGACGACGGCTATTGCAGACGAGCTGGTGGCATTCCCCAGCGACACAAAAAAAGGTAGATACTGGAGAAGAACTATGTAGTGGCGAGAAGTTGTGCTAGACAAAAACTCTTAATTAAAATAATAAGAATTCAGTATTTCAACCAAAATTCTCACCTAAAGGCTACATTTCAAAAATACTCCAAAACTCTCCTTGGATGGTTCATAGAATGTTCATAAAAATATTAAGTTCAAGTACCCAAAGAGCCTTTATCAAAGGTCATCGTCATTACAAACTTCAAGCCCCCGCTAACTGATACTCAAATCTGCAATAACAGTATAGTCATGTCTGCACTAACATCAGACTCAAGTCCGCACTAACATTATACTTAGGTTTGCTATAACTTTCAACTCATGTCCGCACTAAGATTATACTCAAGTACACACTAACATTATACTCAAGTTTGCAATAATTTAGACTCATGTCTGCACTAACATCAGACTCAAGTCCGCACTAACATTATACTCAGGTTTGCTATAACTTTCAACTCCTGTCCGCACTAGGATTATACTCAAGTACACACTAACATTATACTCAAGTTTGCAATAATTTAGACTCATGTTTGCACTAACATCAGACTCAAGTCCGCACTAACATTATACTCAGGTTTGCTATAACTTTCAACTCATGTCCGCACTAAGATTATACTCAAGTACACACTAACATTATACTCAAGTTTGCAATAATTTAGACTCATGTCTGCACTAACATCAGACTCAAGTCCGCACTAACATTATACTCAGGTTTGCTATAATTTTCAACTCATGTCCGCACTGAGATTATACTCAAGTCCACAATAACATTATGCTCAAGTTTGCAATAATTTAGACTCATATCTGCACTAACATCAGACTCAAGTCCGCACTAACATTATACTCAGGTTTGCTATAACTTTTAACTCTTGTCCGGACTGAGATTATACTCAAGTCCACAATAACATTATGCTCAAGTTTGCAATAAGTTTATACTTATGTCTGCACTAACATTTGACTCTAGTCTGCACTAACATTTGACTCTAACATTATACTCAATTCTACACTAACATTATACGGCTGCATAACTTTAGAACTGCAACATGTTCCAAAGCGCATAAAACTGAATCCGGGCGACCCCATACATATTGAGTTTGGGCTTTTGACTCGCGGAAGTTTGAAACTAAATTGCAATGTAGGATGGAGTACGAGTATCGTGCCAACGTTATCAGATATAAGAGTATTTGAGATATGAGATCGTATACATGTGTAACCCGCGCGCGAGCTAAGGAAACTATGCAATGATTCAATGAGAATATTGTGTACTTATTTGAAATTAAATTGAACAATTGTATCACGTCAAGGTTGGCACTAAGCTGAATGAGTGCGGAATATGATATAATTTCATTATATCATATTCCGCACTCATTCAGCATATAATTTCGTTTAAGGGTGATAAGTTTTTGAGCAACATAGACAATATGCGACATTTTAATTAACACTAGGCACTCTACAAACCACGGACGGTGCGTATTTCTACCATTACCTACACGTTGTGGATAGTTTCAGAAACGTTTAACCATGTTTCAGTTCTCCTGTTAAAGTTTTGTGCAGGTCAGATGGCAGTCACTTAATTGTATTTACCAGGCTCCCCAAATCATGAATTATGGTCCAGAGAAAGCTTTGGATGCAACCTACGATGAAGATTATGAATATAGGAATTGCACGCTACGATGAATATTCTACATACAACCAACGCACAACTCGTCCGTAGCAATGTTGATCCCCAGTGCTACGATCGCTTGCTACAGTCTGCTACGAAAACGCTACGCCTGTTAGCTGCTACGAAACGATCTATATAGTACCTAACTGTTTGTATAGGAAACAAATACTGCATACATTTATAAAAAAATATAATGAAAATTTATTTTATGCGAGTTTAGTACATACGAGTATTTATTTATGTACTTAGACCAGCTCTTGAAACGGCAAGCCGTTTTGGCTGTAATGATACTTTTATACAATGTACGATAAATTTTCGAAAAATAAGTGTAGTCTCGCTTTCATTTCATTTATTTAAGAGGATTTTTTTAAGAGGACTTTATTTTTTCACTTAAAATCATCATCATTAAGTACACTATGAAGAGATGTTATCTTTGAATAACATAAATTCATCAAAATCGATTAAATAAATATTTCACAACATCACACACATTGATCTGACTCCGAAATAGGTAGCTCAAGCACCTGTGTAAAAAAATAAACAGTGGGATTACAAATATATTATACATACGAGTATATAATCCTTTTCCTTTGTAAATACATGTTCATGCACACAATTGTTGTACTGTGCGGGGATCGAACTCGCAACTCTTGGACCAAAGGCAGCGTTCACTACCACTGTCCCAAACGGGTCGTCATAACAATCGAAAGGAGCTACTGCACCAAACAAGTTCTCAAAGCGTAGCGGTTAGGTATATCATCAAAACGTGTTACAAAATTGCAACAAATCTGAAAGCGCTAAACCTCAAACAATAAAAAAAAAAAAAATTTAAACAACTCCCGATACAACTAAAGCTCTTTCATTTGATACCTATATTGAGGCAGGTGGAACAACAAAAAGGTTATTCGTCATTTTCTGACGGCGGCCATCTTGGATTTGAAATTTTTCACAATTAATATATTCTGTTACTCAAGCCCTTTTATATGACCCATATTGTGGTAGTTATGTTAAAACATAAAATCCAAATCTTGTGACGGCGGCCATCTTGGATCGATATTTATTCAACATAGCTAAGAACAGTCCCTCCTTATTCATCTTTCAAACAAAAAAACAAAATCAAAATCGGTTCATTTGTTCGAGAGCTACGATGCCATAGACAGACACACACACACACATACACACACAGACACGTCAAACTTATAACACCCCGTCGTTTTTGCGTCGGGCGTTAAAAAGGGAATACTTCTATTTCAGTTTTTGCGTCAAAGCGGAAAACGAAACGCAAAAAACCTTCGAAACGTGACCTATTCAAGCGCGCAAAGCTTACGAAGGGGGGAATTAAAATTTTGACGTGCAGAAACTGCGCTGGGGTCAATTATGAAGGGGAGTTTGCAGGAATAGTTTGAAGGAAATATAATTTTCGCACGTTTCACGTTTTTTCTCACAGAAAACCGGCGTAAAGCAGCACTGTGCTGTGTTTCGCGTGAGTGAAGGTTAGAAGGTCGGAAGCGCACTTATGACTCCACTGGTGTTGCGTTGAAGCGTGGCTCTCCCCGTGTCGCCGTGTGGTCCCCGGCAGAGTAGAATAGGCCACCCTCACTCTTACCGAGGTGTCGTAAAAGGCGACTAAGGTAAAGCTGCTGGCATGATCATCAGCACCCAGAGAAGGAAAACTCTGCATTTATATCAAAACCCTCGCCAACCCGTCTGCCAAGCGTGGTGAGTATGGCAATCACCCCTCATGTGATTGAGGGAGGCCTGTGCCCCAGCAGTGGGGATTTAAATGGGCTGATGATGATGATGATGATGTGGCTCTCCCACGGTTAAATGTTTCGGTAATGTTCTTTTTCGTAATTATTAGAATAGTTTTTTTTTTTTTAGTTATGGCTGCGACTGTGTTGCCCACGGCGAACACTTATATAACTCTGCCAATGTCGAGCGATTAAAGAGACACGTTTTAATGAGAAATTGACCGGTGTAAGGATATTTTACTGATTCTGATTTTTATTTTTTAATTGAGGGTTACACCACCTAAAACAAAATAATAAAACGTATACAAACAAACAAACACATATACAGCACAACATTATGAAAGAGATTCGGATTAGAATAATTATTTTCGAGATTTCTACCTTATTTTGGAGTTTCTGATATTACGACGCTGTTGCAAGCGCCATGGTCACGGAGTAACTGAAGATTTTGCGGGTAAGTTGTTACTGGCAGATATCGGTCTATCCTCCTTCGCAGTCTTAACACACGCACCTGCGGTACCACTGTTCACTTGCTCACTAATTTCTCGCATTTGTTCTCGACACACAATACTCACAGTATCTGGCCGCGCAATTCAAAACTTCAATTACTGCGTTACCATGGCGCTTGCGACAGCGCCGAAATATCCGAAACTCAAAAATAAGGTACGTGGTAGAAATATCACTGTGACCAAATTTGATCTATTGTGAGCTCCGCTCCCACTTATAGATCATCTCCGTAGCCCATGGTCAGCATAAACCGTATGATGGCCTTGGGAGCCATAGCCTTAACATCCTCCGGGCAGATGCGGTAGCTGCCCAGGGTGCGGCTTGGGTGCCCGAAGGCATCGAGAAATATCGTAAATATTTATTCTAATGTTACTGACCATGAAAGTTTAAAACAATATATGTATAGGTACTTGAGAAACTAACCCAAGCGTGCAGGTTTCCTTACGATGTTTTCCCTTACTGCCGAGTGAATCGTAGAAATACGCATCCAAGAGTTCAAAAATCAAGAAGTTTCGAACCTAAGATCTCCCTTTCAGAAGCGCACGTATCCACTGCCCAGCCAAAACCCGCTGTACCATCGAGCCTGGAAATGCGTTGACCTAGTGAACGAGTTAAAAAGGGTACGTCGACCCACCTCTCAGCACAATCCATATTATTTGACACGTGCCATCAGGCGTATTGTATTGATTTGCACCCCCCCCCCCCCCCCCCTTCCCCCTCGCAAGGCTCGTCTAGTTCTTTTCGCCAATTCACGACATAAAAGGTCCATTGCGGCGCAATTTTACCTTTTTACCCGACTACGGCAAATCAAAAAGTATGTAAATATATTTGTATGTTCCAAGATTCTGCCTAAACTACTCCGCCGATTTTGATGAAGCACGTATCAATTGATTCCTTATAATTGTCCAGGTGACCTGGAGCCCAATTCTCCTGCTCGTGATATTTTTAAAAACATGGCGGATATCACCTGAAAAACATACAAAAAACCTATGTTTTAGTAATATATGTCGTATGATAATAAATTTCACGAGCACGAGAATTGGGTTCCTGGGCCTATAACGGTAACGGTAGGTACCTAACGTCATTTTCCTCTGATGATGTTCTTTTTTTTTAACTGTTTCGCGTCGGCTTATTCCCAGAACTCAATATATACAAAATCAAGTGTAGACAAATGTTTCAAGGAATTTTCTTGACTTAGTCCAACTGACTTAAAAATAACTATCATTATAAAAATGTATGGAAGAGCTGATAATTTTCTCGCTTATTTTGTTGATCTAAAATACTAAATGGACTTTATTCATGAAACCTATTAGGGGCCGTTCAAGTATTATGAAAGCACTATGGGGGCGGGGGGTCTTTGCTTTGCTTATTTTGGATGACATGGGGGGTAGGGGAGTCTAGATGATGATTACGTCATCGATAATTATTTTCTTTTTAACAAAAATGGCAACCCTCACATTCTGTTTGCTTGAAAACGAAACGTATTTTCGGGGAATTACCTAAAAATAAATGCATACGGTTAGTAGGGTTGCCGAGCTGTGACAAAAAAATCGAAAAATGTTTACGTAAGTAAGCAAGGGGGGAGGGGGTAAGAGCTTTGCTTACTTTTGCTGTCAAGGGGGGTGGGGGGTCCCCTTATGAGGTGTACGGGATGTTAACGATAAAAAATAACGGTATACACTTATTTTAATTCTAAGAGCCAAACCAAAAATTTGGCGCAAACTTTCGCATTTCTTCCCCGAGTCGTTAAAAATAGTCCCTGCTTGTAGTGAGGTTTTCCGCATCGAGTGAGCCTAAAACAATAGCTCGAAGTTCTTGAACCGGGTCAGTAATTCACGTTTTGGCCGCGAGCCACGGTAATGCCTCGTTTTGTGACTGCCGCGTCTCGAAGACTTTGGCGCAAAGTGCAGAGGGACCTATGGGTATGCGATGCACTCGGGCGCGCTAAGGCCGTATTGAGGAACTAGGCTACTCACGGAAACCGCATTTAGGTGACGCATCGCGTAACTAGCGCCGCAAATAAATTTGTTTTAATTGTGGCCTCGGAAAGTACGTTAAGCTGTTGGTTCCGCGCCCGAGCCCGCTCCGGTCGTGTCACAGTACCGTCTCATCGGTATATGAGAATAACGGAATAGACAGTGCACTTGTGTTTGCGCACACAGTTGAGCAATATAATATATCCTGCGTAAGTGGCTGATCGTTGAGATTGGCCGCCGTAGCCGTAATCGGTTGGAGGATTAATTTTAGCGATTATGAGGTTTTTCTCAAAAAAGTACAACCGAGAATCAAATAAATAAATATTTCACAACATCACATACATTGATCTGACTCCGAGATAGGTAGCTCAAGCATCTGTGTTACGGATATCAGAATCAACAGTGGGATTACAAATATATACATATAATACTTTTCTTTTGTAAATACATACTTATAATACATAGCAAACACCCAGACCAATACAAACAAACATGTTCATGCACACAAATGTTTGTACTGTGCGGGGATCGAACCCGCAACCCTTGTATCAGAGGCAGCGTTCACTACCACTGTTCCAATCGGGTCGTCACTCAAATAAAAGTATTAAGACTATTAAAGGTGTATTTGTGTCATACAATCATCGTACAAGTAACCATAATTGTTATTATTAAATAAGTGGCCACTTTTATGAATTATTTAGATTCTGATTCCTTGTGGGAAGAAATTATGACATAATTTTGTCCCAAATAATTACTTTTCTTTATGAATTCACCGTTGTACTTTTTAAAACAATGTCTCATAATCGTCAATACATCACCTTTACGTCCATCCATATCTATACTATTTATAAAGAGGTAAATCTTACAGACAAAGGCTACGCTTATAGGTAAACCGAAAACACGAAAGGCTTGCGCGATGTAATCAACACCGAGCGTCATCTATTGGTATAAAGTAAAACTAATGTCCCGAAACGAAGTAAGGGCGGGCCAGTAGTTTCATATAAATGAACTGTGTCTGCGGAGCAGCAGCGTCCCGTCTGATCTCTCCGTGGACACAGTTTTGTTTGTATAAATGAAATATACGCGTAAATGTTGCAAACAATCACTGTGATTTTCCGATTGAATGATGGTACCGGAGTGAATCGATTACTATAAGAATTAGAAAAAATATTTGCCTAACACAATACTTAGCAACATAGACAATTAATTAGAATAAACAAAAAAAAGAAAAAAACTAAAAACTGTTAGCTCGGGCCGGGCAGTAAAATTTTTGTGATGTGTCGCCTGTCAGACGCTGGTATACTGGCACCTAACACAAAAAAATCGTCAATTTATTGAATGTGTGCGCACAATAACCTTGGTGAAAGGTCATTGTATGCGCATGACAAGTGGCTTACGTGGACACTAGGCCTGAGGGACTAAGCACGCTGCGTTTTTAAGTAGTTAAAGCACTTAGTTTAAGCGTACCAAAATCTTCAAAAGTAATTTAAATATATTCTTAGGTACAATAATAAATCTGGTTAAATAAGCTAGACAGCGAATGGCGGGAGGCCTGGATTTGAAATGCGGGGCGCGAAATTAAAATATGAGCGCGGCCGAAGAGTAACTTATATATACTGAGATAGAAATATCAGTCGTCTTGCCAGTGTTAGTGTCATCTAGAGGAAAACGGCCAATACTCGACGGTTATGTAGTAAGGCCACCTTCGAGACTCAGTAAGTTAAGTTGTCATGATGGAGTCATGTTTAACCATGTGCTTACAAAGTATCAGACAGAAATCATACATTTTCTCTATAATAAAATTACCAATCGGTTGATTCCTGTACTTTTTAAAAATTACTATATGGGCAGGCAGCCTGAGGTCATTGTTTCGGAAACACGCTTTACTAGCGTGAAGTAAAAATGCATAGTGACATCTACCGAAACAACGCCGAACCACCTTCTTAATTGCTTTTTACAAGCTCTATCTGCTTTTTTCAAGCGCCATCTAACGAACACCGCTGAATTTTTTCCATATTAAGGAATAATTAACTTAGTGAAACGATCCTGAGCGCGTCTCCGAGTGTTAATAGGCAACTTGCCTCATGTCACCATTTAATTCAAATATTATTATGTACAAGGGTCCAAAATATATAAACTTCAATAAATATAAATAAGGGATTGTTATAAAATTTCAACTTATATATTTTTTTCTCTTGATTAAAGATACCAATCAATCAAGTAATTCTTTATTTGCATAGGCTTGTACACAGCACTTACAAATCGTCATACATTTGAATGACTTAAAACTATTTATAAGTACTTATGTATAATTTACTTGTCAATACATATATATGTTGATACATAAAATATACTAAAGAAATAAATAAACATAATGCGATTCTACCACCGGCTCGGAAAGTTGTTTCTGGTTGAGAAGATCCGGCATGAAACTCGCCAGTTACTCTTTTTAATCGCCAAACTTTCATACAATGTTGTGTCATCATCATACCAAGCCATACACCGCCTGCCATGGTTCTACGTCACCAATATTGTAAACAACAAAACGTCAAACGCCAGTTTCATCAGTCAGTCAGTCATGCGTATTGCTTACAATAACAGTGATTCCGCGGGTAGGGTTAAAACAAACCGCGTGGGCTAATGCAATTCAAAGGTTTTAAATTAGTGTCTAGTGGTTGTTAATGTACAAATTTGGTGTTCATTTGTGCAGTAAAGTGCCGCAAAGTGATACTAATAATAAGAATCGTTGGATTGTATCGTTTTTGACACTGCTATTGTGTGTCGAGTGCGTTGTCTCATGACAACTTGCTTGGACCTAATAGAGTAAAACCAGCGGTTGCTGGTTGCTTTAGACTAATATCCGCTGAATCCGTAGGTCGATAAAACGTTAAACATTTGAGTTTTATTGGTGACTGTGACTTTGACTCACTTCGACTGTTGACCTACTTATTCTCAATAAGTTACTTGATATTGGCGAATTATCTTCGGGTAGAGCCATTACAAAAAATAAAATAACCGTCCGCCATGATGGTCTAACAATTACCAGTGCCGTGACGTAGGCACTGGTAATTGTTAGACCATCATGGCGGACGGCTCTTATGGTTATATAGCTAAAATATAATTTAAAATATATTAGAAAAGGTGCTTCAAAAGAATTTCATATTTTTATGGCGTAATATAATCGTAATGATCCGTTCTATCAAACAATAAAAATATTGGCAACTAGCCTATTTCTTCGAGTTACAATAGTATTTTAACTGCATCGTCCCCGCACCAACCCCCACTCCGTGTGTTTCCGTAACCCAGTTAGAAGGCCTAGGCACTAAGTCAGACTTTATGAGGACATTATAATGCAGGTAGAATGCGCTGTCTGCATCGGGACAGCAAAGGTCAGGAGTCAGCCGTCTGTGTTAATCATTCCGTTTGTTCGAGGATTCGTTTGGTATTTTTCGAATTTCCTACTACAAAGCTTCGTGCATTTGATGCGCCTGTTTCGTAGTTTAGGTTCAATTTTGTTGCTTCTAGGTTTAGAAATCGCATTTCTGTGGTTCTGGGTCCGAAATGAGCACCGAAGTGTCCATTTCTATTTTGGTTATGAATTTAGAAAGTTCCCGGAAAATCTACCGTGGGAGAGCCATGCTTCGGCATGAATGGGCCGGCTAGACCGGAGTGATACCACGGCCTTATAGAAAACCGGCGTGAAAC
This sequence comes from Marasmia exigua, assembly GCA_019059595.1. Taxonomy (NCBI): domain Eukaryota; kingdom Metazoa; phylum Arthropoda; class Insecta; order Lepidoptera; family Crambidae; genus Marasmia; species Marasmia exigua. Next base: position 25,931,990 of record CM032464.1, on the reverse strand, counting down.
AGCACTGTCCTGTGTTTCACGTGAGTGAGGGCACCGGAGGCCCAATCTGGGGAAAGGGGGGCTTAAAGGTTTGCAGCGCACTTGTGGCTCCACTGGTGTCGCGGGTGACCATTGGCAGCGTCTGCTCGTATATTTAAAAAATGGCTTTTTATACAAAAAAATGTTGTGGTAATTTTTGATAGGACCAGATTGATTTTTAAGCGATTTTTACAGACAAAATGTTAAGAACGCAAACTGGTTTGATGAGCAAGGCTACAAGCGAACTTATCACATTATTTTAAGTATTAATAGTATCTTTCAAAAGTTTAGATCATTCTGGATCAGTGTATAGATGCGGAACAGTGAAACGCTTCATTTGGAACATCGACTTTCAGATAGATCTGTGATTCATTCCGCTCATTCGGATCATTCGGCTCACTCGGGTCTTTCAGCTCATTCGAATCATTAGGCTCAACGGATCATTCCGCTCATTCGAATCATTCGGCTCACACGGATCATTTAGGTCATTCGGATCATTCGGCTCATCGGATCATTCACCTCATTCAGATCATTCGGATCATTCGGTTAAGGTGACGGGTAGGGCACACTAGCGACGCCAATCGATTATAATTTTTAGCTACTAAACGGGATCTATTTTAAACGATTTCGGGGTTACAACCTCTGGCAAACACTTATATTATTTATTAAATAACCATGCACAAAAACGGACCCAACATTTGTGCATGGCTATTTATGAATAGTATAAGGGTTTGCTGAGAAGTTGTAACCCCAAATTTGTTTGCAATTGATCCGGTTTAGTAGCTAAAAATTAAAATCGATTGTATGCCTTACCCGACACCTTAACTCGGACTCGAGATCCATTTGAGTCGAATGATACAGTCGGATGCAACATTAAAGATTCGGAACAGTGTATCATTTGGCTGAGTCGGATCACTGAGTCGTTTCAGTAAAGAGTTACATACGTCTATTTAATAGCAAAAACCTTCATTTTCAACATTCTTTCTTAGCGTTAATTACTCGGGTTTCTTCAAAATATTTGTCAAGGACGGCTGTTACCATTTTCGCTAGGCCGCATTCCACACTAACCTCGTCGCAGTCGTTCATTTTACAGAGAACTTGTAATATACGTCTATTAAAGCAAATATTTTTTGGGGAGATGTAAGTGAGTTGTAACCTGTGGATAGCTGTGATGTGGAGGTAACTCTGTGGATAATAACGCAACTTCTTAACAGGCGTAGGTTCAAATCTGAGCGCCCACCTTCTGTTTTTTTTTTTAATTTGGCGGTGAGAGATAATATCTTAAGGAGACTTGCACTTTAAAAAAAACATTTATTGACAACATGATAGATCATTGAACAAATTTACAGTATTATAAGTACAATACAAAGTGCACACATAACACGACATGTACACATTTTGACCGTGGGAGCCACGCTTCGGCTTGAATGGGCCGGCTCGACCGGAGTGATACCACCGCCTCACATAAAAACGGCGTGAAGCAGCTGTGCTGTGTTTCGCTGCTTAAGGGTGCCGGAGGCCCAATCCGGGGAAAATGGGTATTAAAAGTTGGCAGCCCACTGGTGTCGCGGATGTCTATGGTCGGCGGCAATCCCTTACCATCAGGATCCGTCTGCTCGTCTGCCAACTATCAGATAAAAAAACCTTCCGTAGGCTCAAATCTTAGCACGCACCTCCTGTTTTTTTTCTTTGTCTGCGTATGTCCAGCTCTGGTGGTGAGAAAAAACATCTTGAGGAAACTTGCACTTTTAAATTTTTACTCGAACTATTTTCTGTGAGACCGTGATATCACTCCGGTCGAGCCGTCCCATTCATGCCGAAGCGTGGCTCTCCCACGGTTAAATGCACTCGCTGTTCTCTTACCCACATATTTTCATGGGACAGCAGTGTGAAACCACCGAAGAGGGACCAGCAACTACGCATAATTGCCCACTGTTGACCCTTGTCTTATTAAATTATAATCAACAATATTCAGCTAATTATTTTGATAGTACCGCCCTGGGAATCAAACTTGTCCCGTCTTGTTCGAAGACAGGCGGTCAAAACCATTAGATCATTACGAGAATTACTTCCAAGAATTCGGATCTATTACCCGACTTACCCTATTTTCCCCTATTCATTACATTCCGTTGTAAAAATGTAGGAACGAAGTTAAAATTACACGTTTTAGAGCACAGAAGCAAACAGTAATGTTAGTTCTCGTCTGTTATTTGCCGCGATAAAGGATTGTCATCTAGAATCGTTGGTTTTAATGTAGTGGCATTTGTTAGTTTTCAGGTTCTAAATTATTGGAAAATACTAACATAACAGTATTTTTTTCAGCGAACTAATATCAAACTCAATTTCAATACGTATGTCCAAGAATGGCATGTAAAGGCATTGGATAGGGAGGACTTGGGGGAGGTATTTGCCCAGCAGTGGGACTCTGCAGACTAATTTAAAAAATCAAATTCGTTGATATTTGTTGACGATTCTAGTCTATAAAATAATAAAAAGATTTATAATAATAATAATTAATAATTCTCACAACATCTTATCCCTTGACCTGATTCTGTACTAAGTAGCTTAAGCACTTGTGTTACAGATATCAGACAACAAAGGAACACAAATATATACTTAAATACATATATTACACCCAGATACTGAACAAACCCAAGTGTTCATCGCACGAATGTTTGTCCAGGGTGGGGATCGAACCCACGATCTTTGGAGAGAGCAGCCGTGGTCACGAGCGGACAGAGTCCGCCGTGACGTAGCCGAAAAGTGGAGCCAAATATGGGAGTACACAATGTTGTTTCACATAATAAAATATCGTGTTAATCCCCGTATTGATACATTATAGGTTTACTAATCGTAATTAGTAAAACAAATCCATCACATCATCTCTAGTAAATAGTATTCCTCTATTGTTTATTTGTAGCATTCTGTAAATAGGTACTTTTTATGTTCCGTGTTATTCTGTGTAATACTAAATAAAGAATTTTAGAGAAAAGTATTAAGTAAAATCGTAATTTAACAAGTCACCTACGAACCTCCTGTGAGAGTAGAATGAAATCCCAGTTTCGTCTTTATAAATTGAGTCAATCAATTAGGTCTTTATCTATGAAATTGCCGTTTGTATGGCGATTTTAAATGTAAAGTAACTTTTAATGCTACTATTCCATAATTTTGCTTTATTAAAAATAAAGTGAGTGCATTCAACGTTTTAATGGATGATTACTGTGCCTGTATTGCACGGTCATCGGGAATCGGAAAAATAAAGAAGAAATTAAATCGACTTTTTATTCCGCCTGTCGATAGAGTCATTACTAACGATAAACTTTCTCTAAGTAGGTAACTTATGTCATACACTCGTCGTCATAAATGATATCTTCGGGTTCAAATTCCGCCTGAACACGCGAAAACTTTGAAGTGAGCTAATTACCTAAGGACCGATTCGAACGAACCTTATTCCATACCTCTATTAAAAATTGTCTGACCTTGGGAGAGCCACGCTTCCGCCTGAATGGGACGGTTCCACCGAGTATACGCACGGCTCCCAGAAAACGGCGTGACAGCAGCACTGTGATATGTTTCCTGCGTAATTTCGGGTACTGGGGGCCCAATCCGGAGGGGAGTTTACAGGGTTGGCCACCGCACTTTGTGACTCATGTCCTTGTCTACTGTCTGCCACCTATCACATAAAATAAAGATGGTTGAATCGTCTAAGAATATTTTT
>CM032464.1:25205328-25228055 GCA_019059595.1 Marasmia exigua | reverse complement strand
AAACTGCTTTACCGACTAACTTACGGCTCAGGGCGAAGCAAAAAAAGCACTTACAAAATTAGTCGACATACCAAGGTTTCCGGTAGCTTAGTCTGTAAAGCAGTTGCCGAGAGACCGAATACTGTCATGAATAAATAAATTTTATTGAAAAAACCACGAGAACAATATAAATGCTTATAATCTACTTAACTAAGGGAACAAATTTTGAGTTTGTTACTTGAACTAGGAATATCCTGTATCTCAGGCAAAAACGAAAGAAAGAAAAGAACAAAATGAGCTTATCAATTTTAACAATAAAAATTAAATCCAAATTTACCTAATCTAGCGCCCATGTAAATAATGAAAACCTAAAAATAAATAAACCTGACAATGATTCAAGATATTTTTTTTAAATTGTAATCAAATTCCACGGACACTGGTTCCGTGCCTTTTTGTACTCGTTTTTTAAGTGTTACTTATTATTTTGAAATTTGCTCCGCGATAAAATTAAACTAAATTTAATTAAATTACAATAACAATCTTAAGATTAGGCAGTCATGCATGGTTAATGTTAGTAAGATGTACTGTCATTTTTTTTTTGGGGTAGGGGGTTTGGTGATTTTATGTAGTTGAGGACCTCAGAGGGGGGGTTCTGGGGTATGTTAATAATTTGTTTTATTTGCAAGCTTGTCCCTAACCGCGTCATCGCCCTGGTGGATCGCCATTATGAGGTTGTACTCGGTTATTTTTTCGATGGTAGCCTTCGATGCCATGGATATTAGGCGCGCTGTGGCGTCGTTAGTGGCGTTATCTGTATAATATACACAAGTTCTTGTGTGTCTGGAGATGGCTACCACCGCGTGTGGGACACTTTGCAGGAGATGGGACTGCTTGGGAGTTGTTCTGACTATCGCAACGTTCTCGAACGTCTGTCCCTGGGCTTCGTGGATTGTCAGAGTGCGCGATCCTTCGTCTGATCCGTACCCCTGGCTGATTAAGAGAGCTTTCTCGGATGATTAAAGATTAACCCAGTTAACAATTTGATGACTTTGAAAATTTACATGACACACATACCTTCACACTTAAAAACGTTTATCTAGCAATACTACACCTTACAAGTTTATGATTACATAATAAAATAAAATAGTAGTAATGTACTGAACACAATTAAAAAATATAAGCTATACTAACTAAATAATGGCGATATTAGGCGCCTCCGTAATCAATCGATCGAATATATCGATTTGTAGTGCAGACAAGTGGCACAAATTGGTGGCTCGGCCTTCATTGGGCAATCCTTCATGTCGTGTCCATCTTCTCCACAATTACTGCAGATAGTTTTCTCACCACGACAAGTTTTTGCGGCGTGCCCGTACTGCTGGCACTTGTAATATCTTGTTGCAAGCGTGAAGTCTCTTACAGGGCACGACGACCAATTAACAAAGACTCTGTATTTGTAATTAGGGCCTTACGTATCTCTGCAGATACCTCAATCACGTAGTTACATGTGTCAGCGTTTTTCTTACCGTACCGTTGTTTGGCTTAGTTTATTGGTGGACATTAATGTTTTTGCTGTCATGCTCTTCAACTTTTCGGCTATATTTTGCTGAAATATGCAGTTGATGACCTCGGTTTCCAGCATTGAGGTGGGAACTCCGACCACGATGATTCTGGGCCTACGTTTATGTGGCTCATCTACGGTAAGCCCAGATGTAGTCAGCTGCTCAGATTTTTTCAGCTTCTCAATGTCCCCCTTAGAGTCCGTGCTGATGATCACACCGCCATTTTTTGTTTTGCGAATACCTCAAACCTGCAGCTCATTTCATCAGGGCGGATTATTTTTTGAACAAGGCTTTTCGTCTCCTCGCTGGATTTATTTTAATCAGCAGGATATATAGCTACTGATCTTATATTAGCCGGATGTACAAATTTTGTTTCGCTTTTCTTTACCATTTCGGCAAAGGAGGCAATCCCTGGGGCTTGATTTGAGGATACTGTAATAACTTCCCGTAAGTTTTGTAACTCTTGAGAGAAGTCTTGGTTGTCTCTGAACGTATGGAGATGCTTATGATACTCTATGGCTTTGGACTTGAGCGACTGATACTGCTCGACTAATTGAGAAGTTCCCAGACTTACATTATTGATTCTCAATTTCTGGTCGGAGTTCAGTTTGCCTTCACATGAGATCACGCATACCTCATTTAGACACTTCTCGATCTTATTCATCCAATCCTGGAGCTCCGGCGTACTAACAACTGTAGGAGTATCATCCTGGTAGTGCTGCTGTTGGGGAGGCTGGACTGGATGCGGCGAGGGTATGTTCCTGCGGGTGTTTTCCCGCTCCTATTAAATGGACTTCCGCCCGTTTTTAATAAGTATTAAAACACTACAAATACCACATCACAAAAGTAATTGTCACTGTTTCTCAAAACACCTTATGACCCAGAAAGTCTCTTCCGCTGACTAGGACTAGGTCACAATTACTGCGTATTGTTTATTGCAAAAATCTCAACTCAAACAGCTCTCAATTTCAGTACGAGGTTCATTTGAATTTAAATTAGGTTTGGTTTTCATCCACAAATACAAATATACAGATGGAGACGGGGCAAACAATACATATACAATTTTCCTATACACGTAGTTGCCCAATTTAGTAATAACGAACTAAAATATGCCATTACTCCGCAATTATTATCATCTATATTAAACGACAAAAAACAACAACCAGTCAGTTCGATCTCACCGCGAAAACGCATCACAAATACCGGCCAAGCAGTTACAAATACTAATTCCGCATTTATTTTAGAAGACAACAAAATCACACCAAAAACCAAAAAAAATATCAAGCGTTTATGGGAATAAAAAAGGAAATACATTACCGTCGGAGTATGAATCACCCGTCGAGTACAAAGAATACGTAGAGCACGCGCGGCAATGGAATACATTCGGTGCATTAGATTAAACTCGCAATGATATAGGTTAGCTACGCAGTAAGTTATAAGTAAACAAGTTTTTTGTACTTCGTCGTTGGCTCCAAAACCTTTGCACTCGGACTCGAACATACCAATATGCACATCGACATTTCTTAGTTACACTTTTGTTTATATTAAGATAACACATATACAATTTTTTTTACTATTCCGCCGATGTGATGTGCAGGACCGGTGAATTATAGAACTTCCGAACCATGATGGTACAATTGCGAACCCAGCAGAACGCGTAGTTCTTTTCTTTGGCTTTAAGTTTCGCTTGCATGTATAGTCGTTTATTCCGCACAGAAAGGTGGTCACTAAAGTAAATTCGGCTATTTATGCCCAGGAAACCGACATCTCTTCATATGCGTTGAAATTTCATAATTTTCGAAGGGATGCTCAAAAATTATCCTTCCTATACCTGGATTGCATTTTAAGTATGATTGGTTTAGGGTTTTTCTTGTCAGCATCATTCTTTACAGCTACTGTCATATCAAAGTCGATATCATTTTCGATGTTTAGAGGGAAACAGCTGCTGTCAGCCAAAGACTTTACATTTTTAACCAGGTTTTCACTTGACTTCTGAGGTATTCCGTTGATTTGTATATTGAAACTTCGAACCGACTGCTCATTTCTATGGCCGTCATCCACTATCGCCTTGAGTTGGCTTTTAAGTTCTTCGACATCATTGGTCAAACCCCCCACGACTGCGATTCTCATCACGAAGTCATCCACACGCGTCGAAAGTTATCTAGCCTGGTATTAAGCGTCGCTTTTAAATCAGCTATATCTGTTGTGCATGTGCGATATTTTAGATGAGATATCTCCAAGTATTGATAGATGAATTCCTGTGTTTTTTCTCTGATGCCTGCTGTCTGTTTGGGGGTTGAATTAGGATGCTTTCTTTCCTGTCGTGGCAATCCCGATGAGGATCTTGAACTGCTCGGAGTGCTGGCCGATTGTGTGTCCTCCAACTTTGAAACTTCCAGTGCAGTCTGGGATGCATCTCTGCAGGCTGTGCACATCTAAGATTCTAAGATGCTCTGCCAGAACCAAGTCTTGAAAATCCACGCTCCGTAATGCCACCGCACGTAAAGTGGTAGATTTTTTTACAAATAAAGAAACCTGGCCTGTCTCCTACAGTCTCAGTACAGCTTGCGTATTTCGATGTGAAACATTTTAGGGAACCTATGACTTTCCTATTCGCAGTTAGTAAGTGTACGTGTCTCCACAACAACCGCTCGCGCCCGACTGTGTCATAGGACACTTGTGTTGGGAATAACCCTTCTCACCTTACGGCCAGCTAGACTATAGGTACTCTTTCAACCAGGGTACTAACTTAAAAAAGCTGATTCCTAAGACTAAGTATTCAGGATAGTAACACAAGAATAGTAAACGAAAAATAATAATAATAAAAATAGTTATAAATTCATACAAAAAAAAAGATTGAATCAAAAAGAGGTTGGTTTAATCTAAGAATACAACCTGTGTACTGTTTACTTTAATTTACAACCCTGTTAATGGCTCCCGCCGGATTCAGGATTTAAAAAGTTTTGCTGTGAAACACTTTTACAGCATCTTCGTCCCAAAGAGATCGTTGGCTTCACAAATCCGTTTACGTAATGGTCCGTAAGGTAACCTTTTTTATTGTTGACAAGTGCCCTGTTTACGACTTTTTTCCAGTTTATGAAGTTAAGAACGTGCCAGGCAGTAATACCTAACTCTGCCGTTTCTCTAAGGAAAAACCGGCAAGTTAAGATTAATAAAAACCGGCCAAGTACGAGCCGGACCGCGATGAAGGGTTCCGCAGCAGCGAGTAAGATATATGGAAGGTAAATTGCGGTTTACGGTTTATAACGTATTAAAAAAAACTACTTACTAGTTCTAGTCCAAACCAATTTTCGTTGTTAGTTTTCATTATGTACATCATATACTTTTTTAGTTTTATAATTCAGTTATTTTAGAAGTTAGAGGGGGGGGCCCACATTTCACCACTTTGGGAGCGTCTCTTGCGCAAAGTATTGTGTTTAGAAAAAAATGATGTTTTAAACCTCATTATCATTTTAAAGACCTATCCATATACACGTAAAGGTTTGATGAAAAAAACATTTTTGAGTTTCAGTTTCAAGTATGGAGACCCCCCAATTTTTTTATTTTTCCCAATTTTTGTGTAAAAATTGTAATGCGTTTAACAAAATACATCTATTTACCCAGTTTCATTAGTATAGATCTTATAGTTTCGGAGAAAAGTGGCTGTGACATACGGACGGACGGACAGACGTACAGACATGACGAATCTATAAGGGTTCCGTTTTTTGCCATTTGGCTACGGAACCCTAAAAAGGGACAACGAAACCACAGTACACAGGAGCTTATACTGTGACAAAACCATCCGTAATAAATAAGAATCCTGTCGAATTCAAACAAAAGGGACGTAAAGATCGTGTAAAAGGGATAGGATAAAGATTCGGTCGTGGAATCCTCTACGTACCATACAGACAGCTACATGTCGAGTTGCTAGGTACTCAAAAGTCAGATTGGCTCAATGAAACAAAATAATGTGCTTGACACTTAGATCTTGGCCAGAAATGGATCTGACCGTGGCAGTCACATTCCGGCATGGATGGGTCGGTTCGACAGGTGTGACACCACGGCCTCACAGGAAACCGGCGTGAAGCAGCACTGTGCTGTGTTTGGATGCGTGAGTGGCCGGGTACCAGAGGCCCAATCCTGGGGAAAGGGGAGCTTAAAGGCTGGCAGCGTACTTGTGACTCCACTGGTGTCGCAGTTGTCTATGGGCGGCGGCAATCTCTTACCATCAGGCGATCCGTCTGCTCGTCTCGTTATCACATAAAAAAATGTCGCAATTTCGTTTACACTGGGCGTAAATATTAATTGCCACAAACCCATAAATCACCGCTATGGCTACTTTTAATGGAGGTGTAGGGAAAGGACCCTGATTTCCGTAAAGATAGCTGGGGAGACGTAGCCCAAAGGATTGCATGCCTCAAGTGGCAATGGGCAGGGCACATAGCAAGGAGAACAGACGGCCGTTGGGACGGAAAGGTCCTCGAGTGGAGTCCACGTACACGAAGTCGCAGCCGTGGCAGGCCTCCTATAAGGTGGACCGACGATCTGGTGAAGATCGCGGGAATCAATTGGATGCGGGAGGCACAAGACCGATCTGTGTGGAGAACATTGGGGGAGGCCTATGTCCAGCAGAGGACGTCTATTGGCTGAAATGATGATGATGATGAGCTGGGGATATTGAAACCCGGAATAAACGCTTAGATGGTGATGAGGGAGTGTGTGATATTACTACCATTTACTCGGCGGTAAGGTGAAACGTGTAACCATGATTCAGTTGGTCTAGTCCAAGCGTACCATTGCGCCCTGTGGCTAGGGGCGTTCAAGTATACTGCCAAGGTTTTCCCAGCCTGTCGTAAGAGTCGACTAAACGGGCTTTCGGAGTACATGAGCGTACCCACCGCTGGGGAGTGGCTTGCTCAGCGTACGACTCCGCGGGGGACGACATTACCGGGTAATTCGTACAGCGTTGAAGGGCTGTATTGCGTCAGATAGGGGTGAAACGGCGAGCGCGATTAGCGGTACGGTCTAGTCCCGGCTGTGGGGTTTCCGATCGCAATTGCGCGGAGATGGACACCCCAGGGTTTTTAGTTTAGGTTTGAGTCCCACACAACACCTTGTTCCTGCATTTAGCAAGGTGACGGCCTTGACGGTTTCCCCTGGGAAAAAAAAAGTCGAAGCGTACCCTGGGTTACGAAGAAACAGCTTTGGACGCAACCGGGAACTACACGCTACGATGAGGAAGAGGATGGTGATGAGGAAGGTTCTTAATGAGGCTGGGGAATGCCTCCTTATGCATACCCTCCTGCCGGGGGGCAGGCGGGTTATGTCGGGCTCTCCTCTAGCGGAGGCTTCTCCTAACGAGAAGCCGGCCAGAGTCATACCGATTAAACCTCAACGACGCTCCCTCATCGCCAGAGTGGGGAGGGGACATGAGTACGGGTTGAAGAACCATACTTTATGTCTCTCCCCAGGCGAAGGGCCCATTTACACTGCGGGCAAGATACTGCCTCCCCCAGTCCAGCTGGAGGGGGGGGGGGGGGGCAGAGATAGGGACAGCTGGGAGCGCAGGGCTGCCCCTAACAGGCTGAGGTAGAGGCCTGTTCAGTGCCGTACCACGCGCCGGCTGGCCTATTTCTCGCAGAAGAGGATGACGCGCATCTGTTGGTTCTTAAGTACTGTAACGATGGTGAACTCCTTCGTTGCTGGCTGTCGATTTAATGTCAGTAATTTAGAAGAAAATTTATGCTTTTGAATATGGACTCCTGAGGGCAGTGTCAAGAGGGCTTAGAGAGGTTACTTATAGAGGGCCGCCGCCGCGGTCCAGGTAGTAGTTTTTAACCAGGAATTGAGTGAAAATAAGAAAGTAATGATATAGTGAACCCTCGCACGTTACGCGTAACCATATATTGTACATTTTGAAGGTTACGAAAGAAAAATAACAACACGTAAAGAACTTGTGGTGTTTCAATGTAAAATCGCAGACCCTTACAGTACCTACTAAGTTATCATGGCTATTCACCAAATGCAAAATTTTGTTGTTTTTGTTGAAACATGTCTAGCTTGTGTTCAGATTACGAGAATATTAATGGTTTCCACCGTTTATTCAGTCTAAAAGTTCATAAAAAGTTAAATCGCGCGGAACGACGGAACGGATAGATGTGACGTCAATTACCGAAAGGCCGTTACTTTACTCGATACCGTTATTTTTTTATGTGATAGGTGACAGACGAGGTAAACCGAAGCAGACCAGTCCCCAAAGATAGCAGCTGTTCACAAGTATGACGTAAGTGTCAGCCGTCATTTCACTCAACCATATTAGAGGGAATGTAATGACCAGCCACATAGCGCCACCACCTGAGAGTCATTTGAGTGAGCATGACTATTTAGGTTCCCCTCATAGGCCACAAAGAGTAGTAGTTACTTAATCCAATATTAATAAACTGCAAGACGAGGTGTACATTAGTAGGTGGTTAGCATCTTGTCAATTATTGAATAATCAATATAAAATCAATTTTTGTACAATAATAAATACTGTTAAGCCTAATTTATTAAAATTGAGTAATTATATAATATTAATAATTTCAGTTAATATATATGAAAATGCTACAAGTGTGCAGGCATGGAGGTCATTATGTCCATGAATCCTTATCATTTTAGTAATCTACAATTTTATAGTATCCTTTACTCATTAAACAGGCTTTCACGTGAGATTTAAATTTATGCGTTGGTAACTCAATAACATTTTTGGCAACTTATTGTACAGTTAATACTTAGACCAATATATGAATTATTAATCTTTTGAAGTTTCAGATTTGGAATCGCGAGCTTGAGTTTATTTCTAGTGTTAAAACCATGACAATCAGATTTTTTCGCAAAAATATCCTTGATCTTTCGCACGTACAAAAAACAGTCTAAAATGTATTGAGAAGCTATGGTTAAAATGTTAATGCTCTTAAATAGTTATTTAAGCGAATCGCGAGGTCTAAGGTTGTATATGGAGCGGATGGCCCTGTTCTGTAATACAAATAGTCTGTATATCAGCAGCAGACCCCCACAACAAGAGACCATAAGACATAACACTATGAAAATAACTAAAATAAACCAATCTGTCTATTTATAATACACAGTTTGTGAATATATATAAGTGAATATTCCATAAAGCGTGACATAAAAATCAAACGGCACAACAGTGTGTATCGGTAAACACCATAAACCTGTGAATGGAGAGCGAGCCATTCCCATCACAAGTATCTTTGGTTACCTACCGGGAAAACCCGTTAACTAATTTTTACGATTTCTCCTGAATATTTTTTTTTATTACACTAGCAAACCGCTCTAAAAATCATTTATTTTTGTATGACTTTTGGAAATGTCAATGGTGGCAGACGAGCAGACGGATCACCTAATAGTTAGCGATTGTCGCCGCCAATGGACACCCGCGACACCAGTGAAGTCACAGGTGCGCTGCCAACCTTTAAACCCCCCTTCCCCCGGATTGGGCCTCCGGTACCCTCACTCACGCAACGAAACACAGCACAGTGCTTCTTCACGCCGAATTTCTGTGAGGCCGTGTTATCACTCCGGTCAAGCCGGCCCATTCATGCCGAAGCGTGGCTCTCCCACGGTCAGATTTGTCGAAGTGACAAAACATAGATAATAATTATTATTTGGTGTTGGTCGGCTGTCGGCTACCATTAGGTAACCCGTCTGCTCGTCCCGTAAAAAAGTACAAATGTCGTTCTTTTATTCTAAGCTATTCGCTCTACAGAAGTTTAAGTCTATAGTCCACAGATAATACTAGCTGTCTGAGTTCCATCATCTCTTGCCCAACGGCGGATCCAGGGGGGGGGGGGGGTCATGGGGGTCATGACCCCCCCCTGGGCTGGTTCCAGGACTTAGGTGGACCACTAATTGAACGATGATGATTGTTTCTGTTTTGCTTATTGGAAACCCTTGTCGTCCCACTTCTTCCCTATACCTATACCCCTCGACATTTATTTATTTATTTGATAGAAATGGGGTGAGCCCTGCGTCTCATAGCCACTGCGACCAGTAGATGATCTATTGTGGCAGCCCCGTAACCTATTACAGCACCTCATGTAGCTCCAGTTCCAGGATAAACTCGAGAATGGAGCTGATGGGGGAGCTCTTGATCTCGTCAGCTGAGATCATGTGTGCTCCCAGGTGCCGGCTTCTGCAGCGGTGCAGCGCTATGCACTCGCCGAGGACGTGGATAATCGTTTCCTCGTCCTCGCGACAGAACCTGCAGATTTTGGTGTCTGAAAGGCCCATGTTGTGCAGGTGCTTGTTTAATTTGCAGTGCCCTGTGAGGGTCCGAGTGAGTGCCCTAACATATCCTCTACTCAGTTTTATTATTTCTACAGCTCGTTTCTGATCGAACGCCTGTATCAACGCCTTAGACTGTTCTAGTCGAGGTAGTCTTTTCCAGAATTTAGTGCTTTGCTTATGCTCCCACTCTTTTAACTCGAACCTGACCATGCAGGCTGGAACGCCATTTATTGGTTCCGGTCCGAGTAGTGGGCTCTCTGCCCCGGCCTTTGCTAGCACGTCAGCGACTTCGTTGCCTCTGATATTGCAGTGTCCCGGTACCCAAATCAGATTTACGATGTTGGCATTGCCAAGCTGGTTTAGAAGCAGGACACACTCGCTAGTGAGTTTGGAGTCAAGTTCACAGGATATTAACGCCTTGAGGGCAGCTTGACTATCTGAGAAGATGAATATCTTCTTATTCTGGAGATTCATTTGTAGACTTTCTTGGACACAGGCAATTATTGCGAAGACTTCCGCTTGGTACACTGTGGTATAGCGACCCAGGTTGGCGAATTTGCGTATTCCGCAGCGATCATTACAAAATCCCGCCCCGGATATGCCCTGCTTCCTGGAACCATCCGTATACCAAACGATGTCATTCTGCTAAACATTTCCGGGAGTTCCAGCCTCCCAGTCTTGTCTACTAGGTAACAAGACTGTAAACCGCTTATCGAAGCGGTGTTTACGGACCATGGAGTCAGAGGGCATATCCATGACCGGAATTTTCATTAGTTCATTGTAGAGGTTTCTCATGACCCTAGATAGCCATCTCGTCCTCCCACTGATTTACGCTCTCGTAATAGCCATGCTCGCTTCCATCTGCACGTGAATGTGCAGAGGTGGAATGTTCAGGAGGGCATCCAGTGCTGCAGAGGGAGAGGACGAAAGAGCGCCAGTGGCTATAAAGCAGGCTGTTCTTTGAACTTTGCTGAGGTTCTCTACGCAGTTAAGTTGGTGCGTCTTCTTATGCCACATACAGCAGCCATAAGTGACGATCGGCCTCACTGTGGTTTTATAAATCCAGAGTGCGGCCATGGGCCGTAGCCCCCATTTTAGCCCCACCAACCTACTGCTTGCCCCCATCGCAATTTTTGCCTTTCTAGTAATGTAGTCGAGATGCTTGTTCCATGTTAGTTTTGGTCTAAAAAGACTCCGAGATATTTGACCTCGTTGGACAAGCATAGCTTCGTACCAAGAAGTGTTGGGGCGTGGAGCGCTTCTAGTTTCCTTCTTTTGGTAAACGGGATTAAGACCGTCTTACGTGCGTTGACTGTTAGCACGTGTCTTGTGCACCAGTTTTCTATTATTCGTAGGGCCCTTTGCATAAGACTGGAAATGGTGCTAGGGCATTTTCCTATGACCATTATTACTATGTCATCTGCGTGACCCTGAGTCAGAAATCTGGCTTCATTGAGCTCACAGATGAGACTGTCAACAACCAATGACCATTGAAGGGGTGATAGGACTCCGCCCTGTGGACATCCTCTGGTCACTCTATAATGAAGGGTTTTATTCATCAACGTTGTTGTTGCAGTTCGATTTTGTAGCATGGATCCCATCCATCTGGTGGTGGTGTCGTCGATTCCACGATTCACCATGCTACGTGTTATAACATCGAAGTTGGTGTTGTCAAACGCCCCTTCGATGTCGAGAAAGGCACAGAGTGCAATTTCTTTGTCTTCTATGGCTTTCTCAATTCTGTCCACCAGGTCAATAAGTGCCGTTTCCGTGGACTTGCCTGTTTGGTAGGCATGTTGTCTTGCACTCAGGGGTTTTGCCACGAGGTATGTTGCCCTGATGTGACTGTTCAACACCTTTTCCATCGTTTTTAGTAGAAATGAGGTGAGACTTATCGGTCTGTAGGACTTGGGCTGTGATTTGTCTTTGTCCCCTCCCTTGGGAATGTAAGTGACCCTCGCCCGAGTCCACGCTGATGGCAGATAGATGCCCCTCGACATACCTGTTGTTGCTTTTATGTATGGCAAATCATTCACCACGGTTCTGGAATTCCGTGCGCGATAATGCTTCTTTGGATGTCTTTAAGAGAAGATGACAATATAGTAAGTGTGTGTTAAGTTTCTCAAGTGTACAATAAATAATAAATATTTTTAAGTTCCGTACTTTACATAAGTACGGAACTTAAAAATATTTGGGTATTATTAATAAAATACCTAGGTACTTTTTTCTTATACCTATCTATTGTTAACAAAATTAAATTATGAGTTCTTGACTTGAGCACGACTATGTGACCCCCTCCTGGCGCCAAAGCTGGATCCGCCCTTGCTCTTGCCTCCATTGCCGACATTCATCCCTCGCTAGCCTCATTTCCTCGCGAAAGGGTCGCGTTTCTTCTATAAAGCAGTCGGACTCCCTCATCCCCATTGTCATGTCAGTGGCGGTGGTGTCCTCCATAGAGTGATCCAGCGGGTGCCCAGCGCCGGTGCGTCTTATAGGAGTGCCGTCGTTGTTAGCCCGGGGTCTCTTGGCTATGCACTCTGGACAGAGCCACGATCTGTGCACTTGAACATCTGGGGGAAGATTTACGCATGCCCTTCTTCTTCTTATTTTATTTGTGGCAATCAACTTCTCGACTGAGAATTACTCCTGCCATTATTATGTTTTAGATTTTAGGCATTATTAAGCGGGACAACCGAAGATAATTCGCCAATGTCAAGTAACTTATTGAGAACAAGTAGGTAGTCAACAGTCGAAGTCAGTCAAAGTCACAGTCACTCAATAAAACGCCGGTGTTTTGCGTTTTATCGACCTACGGATTCAGCGGATATCACTCTTAAAGCAATCGCAGGTTTTAAGACTCTATTAGATCTAAGCAAGTTGTCACGAGACAACGCACTCGACACACAATAGCAGTGCTGTTGTATCATGCTTGTATTTTATTTTTGTGCAATAAAGAATATCTATCTATATATAAACACCAAACTTGCACACTAAAAACCACTAGACACTAATTTAAAACCTTTGAATTGCATCAGCCCACGCGGCTTCTTTTAGCCCTACCCGCCGAATCCTACGCATGCCCTATGGCAAACCGTCTGACACTGGGGGCATGCAACCCCTTCAGCTGCCGCCAGGAATCTCCCACACGCGTTACACTCAGGGGCCATTGTAAATAGTGTAAGTGTCACTTGTAAATAGTGAAAGTGATTTGTATTTAGTTAATGTAAGTATGCACTTTTTATTCTTATGTAATGTAGGCTATATTACACGATGAACGTAAGTTTTTTGATGTTTTATTCCACTATATCTCGCGATTTTAGCAGTAATTATTAACACACTCCAGACCATATATGACCATACCACTCCAGACCATATAGTACAATCCTGACCTTTCATCAGAAACTTTTCACTGAGTAGAGCCTTTCAATCAATGAATTAGTGAACTACCCTCTCGCGTGCGTCGCTTTGTCACAGTTTCGGTTCGCACAAAAGGAAACTGTGACAAAGTCACCCTATTTCAAAATTTGTCCATTTTCATGCATAAAATAATTATTGAAATTCTTTTTATTCTAAATAGACGTAAGCGCCAAATGACGTCATCGGACGGCTGAATACAGCGATATTCCTTTGCTTATCATTGTTTTAATAAAAAAAAAGGTACTACTGTCAAAGGTAAATATTACTAGTGTCAACATTGTCAACGTCATTCATACATCCAACGTTGACAAGTTGTCTTTTTTTTTGACAGTTACATGTCATGGGTTTGGCATTTCGTAAATTTAAAACTATAATGTGCTAAGCAAAGAAATATTTTACATTCTGCCGTGCGATGACGTCATCTTACGTTTTTTAGTTTTTAATTTTTTTCTCAGTAAATAAGCAATATAAAAAATGAATAAATATATATTCGAGCAGCGGAAAAGTAAACAAAGAATTGGTATTTTTTGTTTCAGAGCTTAGCAATTTTGAAATATTGTCCATTGACTAGTTGAACGCTGTCTCACCCGCGTTCTGATATAGAATTGTGAAGTTTCACCAAAATCCATTCTGTGGGCTGTAATTTTTCCGTGAAAGAGCTAGAAACTAGCATTTTCAAGTGGGATTATTATCTTTAATGTATCAAGACAACATTGTGTACTCACATATTTGGCTCGACGTTTCGACTACGTTACAGCAGCCGTAGTCACGAGCGGACTGAATCAATTGAAGATAATTCCCGTCTTGTTGATACATTATAGTTATAATGCAACGGATTATCATCTTTTTTTTGTTGGCCCAGGAGAAATGCGTTACGCATACCCATCCGTCTGTAAACGGATCCCCCCCCCCCCCCGCGCGGAAGGCGGGGGTATACCGACTAAAACTCCTGGGACTCTCCCTCATCGTCCATAATGGGAGAGGTCGTGGGGTGAGGTACGAAACCTGGCATCACGACCGACGGTTATTATCTTGTTATATGTGGAGGAACCACATAGAACAAGATAATATATCGGAATTTATAAAAGCAAGAAAATCAGTGACCAAATCTAATTCTCTCAACGCATCGTGTTTGTAGTTTATAGTTACAACTACAAACACCTAAAAGCAAACCAGGATACTTAGTCCATGACCTTAGGGGAGTCTTGTAATTACTATGCTGTCTGGTCCTCACAGCTCTTTAAGGCGACGGGTAGCCCTAACAAGCGACCTAGCGATTTTAGAACGGAACGGGAACAAATTTAGATACTCATCTAAGCAAACATTGCCGTGTGGTCCCGGCAGAGTAGAATAGGCCACCCTCACTGTTACCGAGGTGTCGTAAAAGGCGACGAAGGTAAAGCTGCTGGCATGATCATCAGCACCCAGAGAAGGAAAACTCTGCATTTGTATCAAAACCCGTCGCCAACCCGTCTGCCAAGCGTGGGGAGTATGGCAATTGCCCCTCATGTGATTGAGGGAGGCCCGTGACCCAGCTGTGGGGACTTAAATGGTCTGACGATAACGATGATGATGACACAATTAGTTAAGTTTAGAGCTAGATTGATATCCTACTATTGTTTACACATCCGAGATCCGAATCCGAAATGAGGTGATCCGGCAGAGAACCAAAGTTATCGACATTGCTCACCGGATTAGCAAGCTTAAGTGGCAGTGGGCTGGCCATATTAGCCGCAGAACCGACAACCGATGGGGTAAACGGGTTCTGGAGTGGAGACCGCGTCTTGGCAAACGTAATGTAGGGCGCCCTCTGGCTAGGTGGGGGGACGATCTGCGCAGGATGGCTGGCAAGAGCTGGATGCGAGAAGCCATGGATAGATCACAGTGGCGAACAATTGGAGAGGCCTGCGTCCGGCAGTGGACTGCGATAGGCTGATGATGATGATGATGATGATGTTTACACATCATTTTATTACGTACTTATAAAATTCTAAACAAACAATACTTATACATAGTGGCAGAGTGATCCTTGAAAGCAATTAAACACAATTTTTAAAGTTTACGTCTTTAAAAATTGTTGAACTGCTTCTGGAGTTGAAAATATCAAGATTGGGATTATTAATTATTGATACCTCGTTATAAAGACGACATATTTTTGTCAAGGGATTGTAGTAAGATATACTTATTATTTTTATAAGTCTGTAAATAAATCCGGTTTCCTCGTGGTATTTTCCTTTACCGCCAAGCCAATGGTAAAACCTGTAAGTAAAACTCTTATAAGCATACCTACATAGGTGCAAGAGTAAATAAAATAGCCATTACATTTGCTGCTTCCAAGACATGTCTGCTCCACGTCGATACGCGTGGATCGCTAAAACTAATCATGTAAGAGGTAGGCTAAGTCCACTTACTGCTATTAGTTTGTGCTCAGTGACAGGGAAAGTACACAAGACTCGTCTGTGTACCTACAAGGAACTTTTTGGGTCTCTCCCACTCCCATTTTTAGGGTTCCGTAGCCAAAATGGCAAAAACGGAACCCTTATAGTTTCGTCATGTCCGTCTGTCCGTCTGTCCGTCTGTCACAGCCGATTTACTCGGAAACTATAAGTACTACAGTGATGAAATTTGATGGGAATATGTGTTGTATGAACCGCTACAAAAATATGACACTAAATAGTAAAAAAAGAATTAGGGGTGGGGCCCCCCCATACATGTAACTGAGGGATGAAATTTTTTTTTTCGATGTACATACCCGTGTGGGGTATCAATGGAAAGGTCTTTTAAAATGATATAAAGTTTTCTAAAAAACATTTTTCTTAAAGTGAACGGTTTTTGAGATATCAGCTCTCAAAGTCGTAAAAAGTATGTCCCCCCCCCTCTATTTTTATAACTACGGGGTATAAAATTCTAAAAAAAATAGAGGTGATGCATGCTAATTAACTCTTTCAACGATTTTTGGTTTGATCAAAGTATCTCTTATAGTTTTTGAGATAGGTTGATTTAACTGTAATTTTGGTTAAGTTATTGTGCTTACACTGAAAACGATGGCTGAACCTTATAAGATAGATCAAAAAATATACTACAGTATTGTACACCTTTAAAATCCGCGATGATATAAAATCTTTATAATGTATATTTGCTGCTACGGAACCCTTTGTGCGCGAGCCCGACTCGCACTTGGCCGGTTTTTTTTAAAATAAAACGTTCGTGGCATATGGATCATGGTGACATAATAAGTTAATTTCTAAAATCTAACTCAGGGTCACGCACGCGTATATACTCGTAATTATTACAAGACAATGCGTCAATCTATGGGCACGCGCTAGATGACTCAAACTTATTTATTTATCAAGTACCTACTTTAGGACACTAAATGCAATTCGGCAAAGCGCGAAGCGGTGTGACGACGAGTAATAGAAATTATGAAGAAATGAATGAAAATATTTTATTTTATAAGTACGTAATAAAATGATGTGTAAACAATAGTAGGATATCAATTTAGCTCTAAACTCAACTAAATGTGTCATCATCATCGTCATCGTCAGCCCATTTAAGTCCCCACTGCTGGGGCACGGGCCTACCTCAATCACATGAGGGGAATTGCCATACTCACCACGCTTGGCAGACGGGTTGGCGAGGGTTTTGATATAAATGCAGAGTTTTCCTTCTCTGGGTGCTGATGATCATGCCAGCAGCTTTACCTTAGTTGCCTTTTACGACACCTCGGTAAGAGTGAGGGTGGCCTATTCTACTCTGCCGGGGACCACACATTAATTACAGGTAGGTACATTATTCACAGTATGTTATATAATAAATAGTTACAAAGTTACAGAGTACCGTATATATAGTAAATAATGTTGTTATGTGGCCAAAAGGACTTCCACTCAGCTTGTGTCTACGGCTTTGTAAAACCGAGACACTGATTTTCAGTGGAAACTCGTTTGTAGAAAGGAGCTAAAAATGCTTAATATAATAAAGGATAAGGTAAAAAAAAAAACTACAACTATCTAACACTTAAGGTGACGGGTAGGGCACACTAGCGACGCCAATCGATTTTAATTTTTAGCTACTAAACCGGATCTATTTCAAACAAAATCGGGGTTACAACCTCTCGGCAAACACTTATACTTTTATTAATTAACCATGCACAAATGTTGGGACCGTTTTTGTATCCGAAAAATTTATTCACGCTAAAAGTCGCTTTTGGTGGCTAAAAGTAATGGTAGTCACACCAAACTTGGTGTGGACACGAGTCCGATTTTGATTTTATTTCTATTTCGGTAAGTACTCAAAAGTCGTCTCAATATTTACACTTTAGCAAAAGCATGATTTTGTTGTATGAGAAATTTGAAAACCCTCCGTCATAAGAATACTCACAACATCTCATACGTTGACCTGATTCCGTACTAAGTAGCTTAAGCACTTGTATTACAGATATCAGACAACAGAGGAACACAAATATATACTTAAATACATATATTACACCCAGACACTGAACAAACACAAGTGTTCATCGCACGAATGTTTGTCCAGGGTGGGGATCGAACTCACGACTTTTGGCGTAAGAGGCAGGGTCACTACCAATTGCGCCAACCGGTCAGTCATATCACAGTATATGCTATACACCGTTGTTTTTACATCATTTTAATGCCGAAGCCTTCATAATAGGTGTAAATATTCTATAGGCGCTTTATTCATGATGGCTCCGACATTAAAACGATGTAAAAATAACGGTAGGTATACTTATACTTCCCTAAAACGTTCTATACAACACTACACCACAAAATAGATAGTCAATCCTGAACCGCGGGAGAGCCAAGCTTCCGCATGAGATACTACGGCCTCACAGAAAACCGGCGTGAAGCAGCACTATGGGGGACATGGCACAATCCGGGGGAAAGGGGGGTTTAAAGGTTGGCAGCGCACTTGTAACTCCACTGGTGTCGAGGGTGTCCATGGGCGGTGGCAATCGCTTACCTTAAAGTCCGCACAAAGAGGTTTGAGTCGGAAACAGGACTTATTCGTACAATGGAATCAGCTGCCTCAGGAGGTGTTCCCTAGAGGCTACAATAAGCGCGAGTGAATAGGTATCTTCTAGGTAATCGTGCTACATCTTAGACCATATTATCACTTACCATCAGGTGAAATATGGTCAAACGTACTTACCTATCTACAGTAAAAAAAACATCAAGTGATCCATCTGCTCGTCTGCCACTTATCATATAAAAAAACTAATCCTACTAAAATGTGATTGTTAATACTACCTAACTTAGAGATGGGAAAATCTATTTCCAGAGAAGTTTATCGCCAATAAACTTAACATACCTCCTATGTTATCATTGTATGTTGAAACAAAACAAAACATGTGACATCTCCTCATCTTAGCGTGTGATTCCCGGTTGCATGCATACCTGTCGCTCTGGAGCCCGGATTACGCTTGCACCATGATTCAGGATTTGGGTAGTATGGTAATCCTCCTGGAATAGCGACTGCCTCCTTGGCGCAGTGGGTAGTGCGTCGCACTATAAAGCGACGGCTGCGCATTGCGGTCCCGGATTCGATCCCCGGGTCGGGCCAAAACTTGTACCTGAGTTTTCCTGTTAAGAAATTCTCAGTGTCAACCCGGAGTCTGGAAGTCGGCGGTCTTGTACCCCCGTGCTCCAGAAGGCACGTTAAGCCGTTAGTCCTGCGCCCGATCCCTCTCCTGTCACTCTGGTGTCCCATCGGATTATGAGTGCAAGGGAATGGAGAGTGAACTTGTGTTTCCACACTTGAGTACTATAATATGTACTGCGTAAGTTGCTCATAGTTGAGATTAGCCGCCTTAGCCGAAAACGGTTGGAGGACATTATTAGTATGGTAATTACTTTGCAACTCTTTCACAGGGGAACCAGAGCAACTGAATCATGGTTACACTTTTCAGAAACTATCTGAAACGTGCAGGTTTCCTTACGGTTAAGCTGGATGCAGGCTGCTCAGGACCGTGTTGGTTGGCGCTCTTTGGGGGAGGCCTATGTTCAGCAGTAGACGGCGATAAGCTGATTGAAACATTATAAAAAAAAACAGAAAGACGGGATCTACTAAACTAAGTAAATCTATCTATATATATATATATATATAAAGAGAACCTGAGTCATTATAATATCTGTGACCTGAGTGACTGTGATTACGAATGGACCCACAGCCCAAACTACTGACACCAGAAACTTGAAATTTGGGCATGGGTTTCTTTAATAGTGAAAGTGAGCACTACAAAATAAGAAGGGACTTTCAAAAATTCAACCCTTATGGGGGGGTTAAAAAGGGGGCTAGAAGTTTGTATGAATGTCCGCCATCTTTGATGTTAGGAATGTGAAAATTTGTATTAAGACTAATAATTGGAAATGAAAAATAACTCATCAAAAGTTTTTTGGAAAATGACACTTTGAAGGGGTGAAATGCAGTATAGGAGTTTGCTAATTAGTAAAGTAAGAAACTTAAAATTGATGTTTGGGCACGGGTTTTGAATAAAAATGTGACTTTGAATTTTCAACCCCTAAGGGGTAGTTGCGCGGGTTTGAAGTTTGATTGAAGACTTTTGTAATAAAGACTAATATTGCATGAGTAACGCCGAGGGCGCAATCTAGTAAGAGACTAAACTATAAGATTTTAAACTTTCGCGTTGCATTATGGCCGTGTGGTCCCCGGCAGAGTAGAATAAGCCACCCTCACTCTTACCAAGGGACGTAAGGGGGCCCACACAACATCTTTCGGGTTCCAAGTCAACCTCTCCTGCCCGTGGCGCGTCCTGCTAACCAACAAAAGAGGCCCTGGCGAACCACCCACCAACCCGCACTGGACAGCGTGGTGGGTTATGGTCCATTCCCCCTAATGAAAGACACTGTATTGCCCCGGCCCCCAGTTCCCGGCAGCCCTGCTATTCCGGGCCAAGGCGGCGGTCTCGGTAACGGCAGGGCAGGGGGTGCTAAGAATCTCCGGTATACGGAAGGCCGCCATACCACACTGACCTTGGCGACGTTTAACGGACGCACGCTACGACTCGACTCACATTTGGCCCCAACTCGAGGAGGAGCTGAAGCACATAAGATGGCATGTTCTCGGGCTGTGCGAAGTCCGTAGAGAGGGCGAGGACACGCTGACCCTAGAGTCTGGCCATCTTATGTACTTCAGGGAAGGAGATAATCCGGTCACAGGGTGGCGTCGGGTTCCTAGTCAACAAGTCCTCACTGACAACGTTATTGAAATCTCCAGTGTGTCGGCGAGGGTTGCGTACCTCGTAATTAAATTAACCAACAGGTATAGCCTAAAGGTTATTCAAGTGTACGCTCCAACGTCGACATACCCGGACGATGTCGTGGAAGAGATGTATGAGGACATCTCTCGAGCCTTACACACCACCACCAAGGCTCACTATAACGTTGTCATGGGGGACTTCAACGCTAAAGTGGGTGTACAGACTTGCAGCGAATCGATGTTGGGTTCATGCGGCTTTGGGAGTAGAAATCATAGGGGGCAAATGCTCGTCAATTTCTTAGAGCGCGAGGGGCTTTTCTTTAATGAACTCGTTCTTTAAGAAACAGCCCAGAGGAAATGGACGTGCAGAGCCCCGATACTATGACTAAAAATGAGATCGACTTCATCATATCGGACAAAAAGCGAATATTCAGAGATGTCTCAGTGATCAATAGGTTTTAAAACCGGAAGTGATCACCGACTTCTCAGAGGCACTCTGAATATCGATTTTAAGCTTGAACGTTCTCGGTTGATGAAGTCCACGCTCCGGCCAAATCTGCTCCAATCGCTCGCTGGTGCCGACGCCTTCCAACTAAATTGGAAAATCGGTTCGCTGCTTTGGAAACCACAATTGACGTGGATATCGACGAAGAACTCGACCAAGTGGTGGAAATCCTTCGGGACGAGGGTGCAAAATTCTGTGAGTTGCGACGTATGGGCAAGCGGTCTAAACTTTCGAAAGAGACTCTGGACCTAATGGACAAGAGGCGGAACGATCCATCAGTCACTTCGGCAGAACAACGGGCTCTGAATAAGTCCATCTCCAAGCTGATAAGACGTGACCTCCGAAGTTCCAATACACTCTTAATACAGAGAGCAATTGAGCAGAACCGGGGGTCCAAAGTCTTCGTACAACAGCTTGGAAGGAGCCACCTGTCGAAGGTGACCAAAACAAACGGAGAAGTCGTCACTTCAAAGCCTGAGATTCTTTCGGAAGTTTACACCTTCTACAGCCAGTTATACGCGTCGCACTCACCTCACCCTACGCCGGATGAGAAGGATTTAAGAGCCACATTAACCCGCCATGCGACGGAGGATCTTCCCGACATCAGCCTGGAGGAGATCGAAGCAGCTCTTGGGCAACCTTAAAAATGGAAAAAGCCCGGGAGAAGACGGAGTTACAACCGAGCTTCTGAAAGCAGCCGGCAAGCCGGTGCTGAAGGAACTTCGGCGTATATTTAACTCAGTTCTTTTCTCCGGGAGAACTCCTAGGGCGTGGCAGCGGAGCTTGGTCGTATTGTTCTTCAAGAAAGGCGACAAAACTTTACTGAAGAACTATCGACCAATTTCTCTCCTGAGTCACGTCTATAAGCTGTTCTCAAGAGTCATTTCGAATCGCCTTACACGAAGACTTGACGAAGCTCAACCTGCAGAGCAGGCCGGATTCCGACGGAGTTATAGCACCATAGACCATATTCACACAGTGAGGCAGGTTATACAGAAGACCAAAGAGTATAACCAGCCCCTGTGCATGGCGTTTGTGGACTATGAAAAAGCTTTTGACTCCGTCGAGACCTGGGCTGTTCTAGAGGCCTTGCAAAGGTGCCAAGTCGATTGGCGATATATCGAGGTGTTGAGGTGTCTGTATGACGCTGCTAATATGTCCGTAGTAATCCAAAATGGCCAAAACTGAGCCTGTCCTGCTGCGACGTGGTGTGAGACAAGGAGATGTTATATCTCTCGAAACTTTTCTCCGCTGCGCTGCAGGACATGTTTGGAACACTAAACTGGAAGGAGCGCGGAATCAATATTAATGGCGAGTACATGTCACACCTACGATTCGCAGACGACATCGTCATCTTGGCGGAAACCCTACAAGACCTACAGGAGATGGTGAGCAGCCTGGCTGAATCTTCCAAACACATCGGTCTTCGGATGAACTTGGATAAAACCAAGGTTCATGTTCAACGAGGCTCGTTGATCCGGGACCGGTCGCTGTTAATGGAGTACCTCTCGAAGTTGTTCAGGAATATGTCTATCTAGAACAAGCGCTCCAATTAGGCAGAAACAACTTCGAGAGAGAAGCCAATAGAAGAATTCAGCTAGGCTGGGCAGCATTTGGTAAACTTCGTCAAGTCTTCTCGTCACCCATCCCTCAAAGTCTTAAGTCGAAAGTCTTCGACCAGTGCGTCCTGCCCGGTCAGACTCCGGTGCGAGACGTGGACAGTCACGTGGACTAGTCCACGG